>BQNB010143897.1:0-12845 GCA_026074375.1 Tanacetum coccineum | reverse complement strand
GTGAACGTCAATTGGTTTCAATCCACAACTACAATCACTTTACCCACTAAAGATCCTTGTTTATCATTTCACATCACTTTTGCAATGTCGACTCAACAAGACATTTAGGCAGCCGGTTCCGAAAATCGCCCTCCTATGCTTAACAAAGAGAACTATGTTCCATGGTCTTCTCGTCTTCTCCGGTATGCTAAGAGCAGACCAAATGGAAAGTTAATCTACAATTCCATTATCAATGGTCCTTATGTTAGACGAATGATTCCTGAACCAGGTGATGCAAACCGCGAGGTTCCCGTCAATGAAACCTTTCATGAGCAGACAAATGATGAACTCACTGAGAAGGAACTTAAACAGGTTGAAGCCGATGATCAAGCCATTCAGACTTTTCTTCTCGGTCTTCCTGAAGACATCTATGCTACTGTTGACAGCTGTGAAACTACTCAGGAAATTTGGTTACATGTGCAACAAATGATGAAAGGTTCTGAGATTGGAATTCAAGAGAAAAAGGCTAAGTTGTTTAATGAATCGGAAAGGTTCACTTCTACCGATGGGGAATCGATTGAATCGTACTATCATCGCTTCTTAAAGTTGATGAATGATTTCAAGAGAAACAAACACTTTCCAGAAAAGATTGCCAGTAATCTCAAGTTCCTAATCAACTTACAACCAGAATGGAGTCGACATGTTACCATTGTTCATCAAACAAAAGATTTGCATACAACAGATTACACTTAGTTGTATGATTTCTTGAAGTATAATCAAAAGGAGGTAGATGATCTAAGAGCTGAATGACTTGCAAAAACACATGATCCTCTAGCACTCATGGCAAATTCCAACAATCCTTTCAATTATCTAATGTTTCACCAAGATCAACCATCACCAAGTACCTACATGCAACAACCACAACCCATCAACAATAACTATAACCCGCAACCATCAATCAACCAGAACTACATGCAACAACCAATGCCAAATCCCGAAGACATTATAGATCCCACAACCGTAATGAACATGGCACTTGTTCTAATGGCTAAGGTATTTAAACTAAACTACTCAACACCAACCAACAACAACCAGAGAACTTCATCAAACCCTCGTAATAGGCAGATTGCTCAACCAGGTAGGAATATAGGTCAAGATTGACAGATGTAAATGGTTGGAGGGAATGGTGGGAATCAGTTTAGACAGTATGTTGGGCAGAATGTTGGGAATCAGAATGAGTATAATGCGGTACAGAATGTTAGGAATCAGGTTGTTCAGAATGCAGTTCAGAATCTGGGTGTTCAGAATGTTGGAAATCAGAATGGGCTAATTGTTGTTCCGGTGATTACTAATCAGAATCCGAATGGGAATGGTAATGTTGTAGCAGCACGGGCTGAGGGTAATGCGATTGGGAATAATGGTAATCAGATAAAGTGTTACAACTGCAGAGGATTGGGTCATCTTGCTAGGAACTGCACAGTCAGACCAAGGAGAAGGGATGCTGCTTATCTTCAGACTCAGTTGTTGATTGCTCAAAAGAAAGAAGCAGGAATCCAACTCCAAGCTGAAGAGTTTGACTTGATGGCTGCTGCAGCAGATCTTGATGAGATTGAGGAAGTTAATACAAACTGTATTTTGATGGCTAATTTACAGCAAGCATCTACATCGGGTACTCAAACTAACAAGGCTCCCGTCTATGATTCAGACGGATCAGCTAAGGTACACCATTATGATAATTGCTATAATAATGATATATTCAATATGTTCACTTAAGAGGAGCAGTATACTGAACCACACCAAGTACAACAGAATGATAGTAATGTTATTTCTGAGGTTTCTAGTGTGGAACAAAGTGGGGGGACAGTAGATCAACATCCTGTAACTATTAAGGAAACACGAGCTTACTTTGAATCATTATATAATAATTTGGAAATTGAAGTTGAAAAGGTCAACTCGGTCAATCGCAGAATGAAAGAAACAAATGCTGATTTGACCACTGAGCTTGCTATATATAAAAATCAAGAAAAGTGTTTTGAAATTAGTCAAGAAAAATATGACAAACTTGAAAGATGTTATCAAAAGTCGGTTTATCAAGAACAATGTCTTACTAAAAAGATAAATGCACTTCACTTAAGTTCTGCTAAAACGATAACGACTTTTTTGAATGAGGAGGAAATTTCAGACTTAAATTTAAAACATCTTTCAAGGGGAAACAATCAACGTTTCTTTCTTCTTGAAGAAAAGAAAAAGGTTGAAGTCTGACTTCAAAATATGCGAGACGACCTTCTGATAAAACAATTCCAACTTGAGAATAAGATAAAGAATTAGATAATATTTTGGTCAAAACGGGGTCAATCGATTCAAACGGATGCACACTGCTTTCTCATTAAGCCAGACTCGTTTTTACCACACCGAAAGAAATGCTTTGGGTTATCAAAATCCTTTTTATCTCAAGCAAGATCAGCAGAAACAACAAAGTTTGTATGATGGCAAAAATTCTATTAGAAAAGCATGATCCTCCTGGGGGGGGATGTGTATGATGCGGAGGAGACGGAGACACTGCAACTTGCTCAGAGGTCACTTAAAATTGAAGATAATTGAACAAGAAATAAAACGTAATTATTACAAAGATTAATCATCTTTGGGGGGGTTTTTGTTTCTCAAACTGCCAAGTCATGTGACGAGTTGTATTTTTCATATACTTCCAAAACGGCCAATGTTTCTGAATCTATTTCCATACCAAATGAAGAATTTTCGGATGACACTACACCAAGTGTTGCACGCAAATTTCTAAATGAGGTAAAAAGCACCATTTTACTCTTCAACGTGTTGTTAAACAAAAAATGACTTTAGAAATACACAATTGGTCGTCTTCTGCTCACCAAGAGATTCACAAAATTATAAAAGATAAATTTTTCCCTATCGTTAACCAAGTTGATGCTAGAGTGCAAAATTTCAAAATACAATTTTTGAAAAAAGCAGCCAAATTTGTTCGAGACTTCTAATCTCTTGCAAAAGAAGCTGATAAATCTCTTGCTAAGCACAAGGCATTGGAATTGGAAATTAAGCGTCTCTTAAGAGCAGTTGTCAGTCAAGATATTATGTCTATTATGCAAAACCCATCTGTTGTAGATTCATCAAATCTCCAAACTGAGTTTGAACATACGAAAGAACGATTTGAAAATTGTATCATTAAAAAGGAGAATGAATATGCTAAACTTTAGAATGATTGGTACAAAAAGTGTGAAGAATGCAAATATGACAAAATTTTATATGATAAAGCTTATAATGACATGCAACAAAAGATTGAACGGTTGCACGGTCAGTTGGGAGATCAAAAGGGTAAAAGTAAGGATACTCTATGTGTATCAAATACCCTTGATCTTTTGTCTCAGAAACTAGAAAATGAAAACGTAGAATTAGAGTTTTAGGTTCGGAATTATGAAAAAGAAAATGCCCATCTTAAGACTACATATAAAAACCTGTTTGACTCTATCTCAGTGACACGTGCTCAAACTAAAACAATAATTGACTCTTTGCAAAATAAATTACATGACACGATGTATGAAAATGCTAAGTTAAGAGCTCAATTGTTTGATAAGGTTTCTGAACAAAAGGACACAACCAAAGGTACGAGTGTGAATACTCAGTTTTGTAAGCAATCAATTTTGGGAAAACCACCTTCTTCTTCTAAACCAAAACTCTATGTTGTAACTCCTTTTCCAAAATCTAAGGGTTTTCCCAAGATCGATAAGATACATGCTTTGTCAAAACCAGTCACTTCAAACTCGATACCCACTCCACAAGAATCAAAAGTTGTGAACAATGATAAGGTGATTGCCCAGGAATGTTTAGGATTAATCCTTTTAAGCCTTCTAGGGAAGATAAGTATGTACCTACCAAAGTTAGAGCAAGCGTTAGGACAAATCCGATCACTGTTTCGCAACCTCATGTCATCACTAAGAAAGATGTTAATTCTGACTCAAATGGTTTATCTTCTACAGGAGTAGACAACACTGCTAAGACCAGAAGGCCACAGCCTAGGAGCAATACAAAGAATGATAGGGTCCCCTCTGCGTCTAAGAGTTGTTGCAGCAAGAATAAAGAAGTTGAAGTAGAAGAACACCCTAGGAATTTACTGCTTTCTAAGAATAAGAAACATATGTCATATGAATGTAATATTATTAAGCTTGCTATTCGTAATAATAAATCTGAAGTTGTTCGTGCTATGTGTAAGCAATGTTTAATTACTGCTAATCATGATGTATGTGTGCTTAATTATGTTAATGACATGAATTCTCGTGGTAAGAAACAAAAGGCAAATGTTTCAAACACTGAAAATCAAAAGAAACAAAAGCTAAAGGTTATGAAGCCTAAGAAAGTATGGTCCAATAAAAGACTTGCTTCACCTAAGCCTAGTAAACCTAGACCTTGCCTTAGGTGGTCACCAACTGGAAGACTTTTTGACCTTAAAGGAAAAATAATCGCATCCAGTGAATCTGAGAGTCAATCTGACTGCTCTAAGGGTGATAATGCATGTACTTCTAACCCTCCGGAACCTACAATCAAACGGTTTCCAAATTCTACTTCTTTTCTTGGCAGGTTATCCAAATTTATTTATGGTGCGTCGACTCAGGTCGTTCTAAGCATATGACCGGGAATTTAAAGCTTTTTATCAATTTCGTTTGGAAGTTTTTGGGAACTGTTCGCTTTGGAAACAATCATGTTGCTGCAATTCTGGGTTTTGGTGATCTTCAATGGGGAAATATTTTGATCACCAGGGTTTATTTCGTTGAGGGCTTGGGGCACAACCTGTTCTCGGTTGGGCAGTTTTGTGATTCTGATTTAGAGGTCGCTTTCCGAAGAAATACATGTTTCGTCAGAAACTTAGAAGGAGTTGATTTGTTAAAAGGAAATCGCACAACTAACCTTTACACCATCAATCTCCATGAAATGGCCTCTGCTTCTCCAATTTGCCTCATGGCTCGTGCTACTTCTACCAAGTCGTGGTTATGGCATCAACGTTTATCCCACCTTAATTTTGATAGCATAAATGACCTCGCCAAAGCCGATCTTGTCACCGGTCTTCCAAAATTCAAATATCATAAAGAACATCTTTGTCCCTCTTGTGAGCAAGGAAAAAGCAAAAGGGCATCTCACCCACCCAAACCAGTTCCAAATTCTAAGCAGAGGTTACACCTTCTTCATATGGATTTGTGTGGTCCAATGAGAATTGCAAGCATAAATGGAAAGCGGTATGTTTTGGTGATTGTAGACGATTACTCTCGTTACACTTGGGTACACTTTCTCAGATCAAAAGATGAAGCACCAGAAGTGATTAAAACCTTCCTGAAGAGAATCACTGTCCTTCTTCAATCTCCTGTCATCATCATAAGAACCGACAACGGCACAGAATTCAAAAATCAAATCCTTAAAGAATACTTTGATAGTGTTGGCATCTCTCACCAAGCGTCTTCTGTCCGAACACCTCAACAAAATGGAGTAGTGGAACGAAGAAATCGGACGTTAGTTGAGGCTGCTAGAACAATGTTGATTTTCTCTCGTGCACCGTTATTCTTATGGGCTGAAGCGATTGCTACTGCGTGCTACACTCAAAACCGCTCCATCATTCACCGTCGATTTAACAAAACACCATACGAGCTCATTAACGGCAGAAAACCGGATATCTCCTTTCTACATGTATTCGGGGCTCTCTGTTATCCCAAGAATGATCGTGAAGATATTGGGAAGCTTGGTGCAAAAGGTGATATTGGCTTTTTCATTGGTTATTCTGCTGATTCCTGTGCTTACAGGGTTTACAACCGAAGGACAAAGAAAATCATGGAGACAATGAATGTGACATTTGATGAGCTTTCAGCAATGGCTTTTGAACAAAGCAGTTCAAAACCCGGGCTTCAAAGCATGACTTCTGGACAAATCAGTTCAGGACTCGATCTTACTTATGCTCCGTCAACAATAACAACTCAAAAACCAACTGAAGGTGAATTGGATTTACTGTTCGAAGCTATGTATGATGATTATATTGGTGGTCAACCGTCTTCTGCTCCAAGAACTGCTCCGGCTGCTCAAGCACCTCAAGTTCTTCAGACTCCAACGGCAACTACAACAACAGCAGACACAGCACCGACACCAACAAATTCATCCTCTCAAGCTACAAATTGTCCAAATTCTTCACAGGATGTTGACGAGCTCGAAACACAACAACATGGTCAGCATCAACCCGCAACAACTGCTGACAATGTTCCAAATGCATTGTTCGATGAAAATACGTTTGTCAATCCCTTTGCTACTCCTTCCACAAGTGATGCTGAACCTTCATCCTCACAATATGTGGATCCATCGAACATGCATACGTTTTATCAACCATACCCTCATGAAAATTTCAATCAGGACTAAGAGGATCACCCTCTGGAACAAGAGATCCGAGGAACCCTCTTCGACCATTTGACAAGGAATCAATTGCGATCCCGATGGTGACATGGCATGTACGCATTAACGTAAGCACTTGGACACCAAAGAATGTCAAAGAGGCTATGACCGACCCTGCATGGATTGAATCAATACAAGAAGAGCTTCTTCAGTTCAAAAGGCTTGATGTATGGGTGTTAGTTCCTCTTCCCAAAAATAACATAAAAACCTCTTAACAACAGGAAATGTTATTCAAATAACAAGCAAGATTGAAGAGAACACGGTCATCCGATAACAAGTCTCGTCGCTGTTGTGAGAGGGTACCACCAAGAGGAAGGGAATAGATTTTTGAAGAATCCTTCGCTCTGGTTTTCTAGAATGGAAGCTATCAGGATATTTTTGGCATATGCTGCACACAAATCGTTCACTGTGTTTCAAATGGACGTGAAAACTGCTTTCTTGCATGGTACGCTAAAAGAAGACGTGTACGTGTGTCAACCTGAAGGTTTCATCGATGCTGATCATCCAAGCCATGTCTTCAAGTTAAAGAAGGCATTATATGGGTTAAAGCAAGCACCAAGGGCATGGTACGATGAACTGTCAAAGTTTCTCCCTACAAAATCACTTCTTCAAAGGCACAATTGATCCAACGCTGTGCTGTTTATAAGACTCTTCGACCGATGACATCTTAGTGTACAGGTACTAATGTTGCTATATTATCTTTGGTTCTACACACCCTAGGTATACCCAACTATTTTTTGACCTCATGAAAAGCCGCTTCGAAATGTCGATGATGGGGGAAATGACGTTTTTTCCTCCTTGGTTTTGCAAGTTAAACCCAATCCCCCTGTGGCATCTTATAAACAGTACCCAACTACGTTGTTATAAATCCCTTAAAAAATATGGCATGAAGCATGTGATCCGCTTGGTACTCCAAATGGAGATCAAAGACAAGCTGGACCTAGATCAAAATGGTCTCTAGTCGATGCAAAACAAAATATCGTAAGCAAGATGAGCCCTAATGTATCTTACGTCTAGTAGACCGAACATTGTACAGCCTTACGTATGTTTAGTGCTCGGTACCAGCTAAGCCAACCGAGCACACCTACAAGGAGCGTTAAAAAGGATCTTTCGTTATCATCCGGGGAACCGTTAATACGGGTCATTCTGTATTCGAAGGTGATTTCAGGTTTTGAACTAACCGGATTTTCAGATGCTGCTGACTATGCGGGAGTAAAGACAGTTCAAGAGTACTCCGGTGGAGCATCCATGCCTTAGGAGAAAAGTATGGTTAGCTGGTCCCAAAGAAACAGACTGTACTGCGTTTCTACCAGCTGGAAGCAGCATATGTGACTCTAATCCGTTGACTTGTGCCCAAGATCCTTTGGATGCTGTACCACAGGTAACGGACTATGGGCTTTCATTCAACACGAATTCCCATCGTATTGTGATTCGAAATCAGCCAAGCCTATCCTGCAACCCGGCTCCCAACACTCAAGAACAAAACACATCGCAGTCCGCCTACCATAGGTCATAAAGGAACACGTAGAAAAGGGGTTACGATTGAACGTATTTTGGGTCAGACGGATTAACCAACGGCCGGACCTTCTTCACCAAAGCTCTTACCCAGTAGTACCGATTCATCTATTTGGTTCGATCGCCCTTGGTGAGGCGCAGTTATCTCCTTAAAGAACTGGACCGTCTTGCAAAATCTCAGTAATCCTTTGTATAATTTTATAGAAAAACAAAATATAAAAAATTAAAAACCTATAAAAACAAAATACAAAATCAAAAAAGTTTCAAAAACTACTAAAAAAGAATCTCTCCGACATGCTCTCGACAATCGATACATTGCCACCTAGAAATGTTGATAATATTAACACAGGTGAATAAATGAAGTTCGAGCGAGAGTTTTAAATGCTTTCAAAACATGTCCTTTCATTTTTTCTCTAACGACTTCTAAGTAAATGTCAGCTTAGAAACTTTTACTGGTCTCCAAAGAAAGGAAAATGTTTCATATTTAAGTACATTTATCCCTAAACAAAACGGAAGCTCATATCTTTCACGGTCTGAGCAATGGTCATATAAACATTCAAAGTTTTTGATGCTTCAAGAGAAGTTCTAAGGAAAATGATGGTAAATAAGATATATCCACATAGTTTCCTTGTTGAGCACAATGTTTTCAAGATATCTCAAAACTAGAAAATTTCAAATTCTTCAAATTGTGTGCCAAACAACTCCCACTCCAAGATTTCAATCTATCGATATATTGAGGGGGGGATATAATAATAAGATTCCATTCTGCATGCACTCCTGTTCTCCCTAGACTTTGTTAGGCTCATGTGAATTCCGGACATTAACTTGTTTTTAATTCACTAATTGTCAAAAAATTGTAAACACATATGCAATTTTTGAGGGGGAGAATAGTGATTAAAATGTGATCAATACGGATTAATAATGATACGATCACAATCTATAATTGCCGTTTTCCAAATCCTCGCATGTGCAAACTCTGTTCATAAATTGTGCATATGTGTAGGAGGGGAGCTTTTGGTAACTCCTGAAACCGTCTTAATGTGTAATAAATGACTTCTCGAACACGTTGATTGATTTTTCAATGGTTTTATGGCTACAATGGATATACCAAAGACCGGTGCCATCTTGTTTGGCTCATAGGGGTTTATAAGCGGTTAGGTTAGGAATTTCTGTTCCATGATCCAGCCAAAACCAGAGGGATCTACCCGGAACTTTCCTCTAGATAGATATATAAGTCCTAGGTTATGAATTGAAAAAAAAAAGGAGATAAAAGTGAGATTGGGAAGAATGTTATCCCAGGCATGAGTTAACACCCAGGAACAATCCCTCAACAAGGTGGATAATGAGGACGCGTTGGTTTACCATTGTCAAGGGGTAAGAATGGAAAAAGACTTTGAATGATATAAGGGTGTAAAGAAAGAAGCCCTCCATACAACCTTACCAAAACCGGTCAATGCATAATCTATCGGTAATCACAAAATGATTCCGAGATTAAGTCAATCATCATGGACCCAGTGATTGCAATGCACAACCCTTCCCTAGCCAACTGCAGAATCTCTCAAAAGATTTCGTTTCAGTTTCTCACGGAGTTACATCACATTTTCTATCGGCTTTCTCATTTCCGAGATCGTTGATATTGAACAGAGTGGCAGTCCGCACTCCAATCCAGCCTAACCGATTCACCAAATAACCAAAGTGGCACTTATAGAGTCCCTAGAGCCATCGAGATCCATCAATAATCTCACTAGGACCCAAATTCCAATAATACAAAATGATGTACATCGGTTTAAGTATAACAACATTTTGTATCCATTAAGATCCTACGCATTATCCTTGTGGAATAATTGCCAGAACACAGAGTGATACTCTTTAGTATTCACAGTGGTAGATGGAAACCTTCTTGAGCCAACATCAAACCAAGCTCTTGGTAGTGACTTGCGAGATTCTAAATGAAATCGAACTTATGTGTCCACTGGAAAGAGAAAACGTTGGTGAGATTCTACATGAATCAAACTTGTTCCGAATATAGAATTGACGACTAAATCAAAAGATAGTAACTAATCTGATTCACTCTACCGTGTTGTCGCTTTTGAGACGCTCCGGTAAACGAGAACGGGCTAGTGCCAGCTTTGCGTAAAACCCCTGTCAAGGAGATTCTTTGAATTCTAACCTGATCACAGGTCAGTAATTATTAAACTGATTAACGGGAACCGCTGGGTATTGCATAACCATATTCGACGAAATGACAAAGACACTTCGTCCATATATGTTTATCTCTAACCTGTTACTTGCAGTTTTCCTGATGGTAGCAGCCTCTAGTCCCATGAGAGTCAAGATTCAAGACCTCATCATCAATCCACAAAGATTAATACATGATGAAAAGCTCAAACTCTCAAAGTCTTCCGCAATCTCTGCTGAACAAGCACTTCTCATCAGAACTGTTTGTGGTACAAGAAATCTGTTAAAAGAAAATGTTTGAGGGAGTTTGTTAGCAAGCTTTTCAAGATCTAGCATAGAGGGCGGCGACACACAATCGCAAGGCATATAAAGATTCAAGGATAAGATTTAATATCTCAGAAGTCAAGACAAATCAAGCCAAAGACCACATATCTAGTATTTTGTCAAAGTAATAACAAGTTAAAAGATCAAGATCCAAGACACAAGCATGCAAAAGGACTTCCAAAAGGAATTCCCAAGAATACAAGGCTCCAAGACTCAAGACGTCACCAGAAGGAATCCACAATTGAATGACCCCCCTTAAGGGTGATTGTTACCGTATATTTATTAAAGTGATTAGTCATAAATATTCCCGGAGCCTGTTATAAGTGAAAACGTATTTACGGGAATTTAGTTAAAGCTAGTTGGGCTAGTTTGTCGGCTCAAGCCCATTTGTAACTATGAACCGGAACCCCAACACAAAGCCAACAAGAACAGGAGTCCATCCTTGTAGCTATTTTAACAGCCCTCTCCAAGTGTGGACGAGGGTGTTGCTTCTCATTTTTCTTTTGTGAAACAAGTACCACTTTTTCTTTGTTTTTTTCTTTCTCTCTCTAAAATCTATTTTTCTTATTTTTGTGTTTGAGGTGATGAAATGATATCCTAACAAATTTAAATATGCTTTTGAACTAAGACTATTTCATTTTAAGTTTTTCTAAATAAGCTATGTATATACGAAAAACCTAAGAGTTTTCGCATGTAAACGAATATAAATTGATAAACATAAACAACATTCAACGATAAATTAAGCAATCAAGATAAACAAACCAAACATTAGATCTTCATAAACATGCGATAGTCATTGTAAAAATACACACGGTTTGATATATGAACGATTAAAATAAAGAAACCTTAATCGAACACGTATTTGGTTGCGTGAAGATTACAAGAGTTTTCCTATGATCTTGAGGCTCTTTTCTGACCTTCTAGGCTCCTTTATTCGTCTCTTGGTCGACTTGGTGGTTTAGGGATTCATATGCATACTAAAACTGAGTTTATGATCGTCTATTTATAGAGTCTGGAAACTCATCGATACGCCGTATCGAGCAAAGTGGGATACGGCGTATTGGGGATTTCTTGGAGTAAGGACCACGTTTGATATCTTCAAGAATATTTTATTACTATATTATGAATACGGCGTATTAATGTCTCCTGGATACGACGTATTGGGTCTCCAATTCTTCGTAGTAATTTGTGAAGTGTAGGCACGGATACGCTGTATCTTCTTGATGGATACGGCGTATTGAGGTAAAACCAGTTAATTCTTCTTCATTGACCAAAGTATTATATCCGGCGTATCGTTGATGTGGATACGGCGTATTCTTCAAAGTCAGGGAATGGTCTTTTGATTCGTCAAAGTCTTGGATATGTCGTATAGGTCTAGAATAATACGGCGTATTTTCTGTCAGATCAGTAGACTTTCTCGAACTCTTCGTTTATGCTCCAAAATGCGTTCCTTTTAGATAAACTTCACCAAGTACTCCATAATTACTGCAATTCTCAAATACAAATGATTAAGTAACAATTCTTTGCAATAATTACACAAAATGAGGTAATGACATGGGATAAATGATGCTATAAAATAGACGTTATCTGATGTCATCACCTTCGATTTTCTAGTTTTCTATGAAAATGGTGCAAATTTTAAAAATTTTAACGTGTTTTTCCTACTAAACTAGAATTAATCTTTGCCGAATGCATATTACCCTTTATTAGTACTTGGTGAGGTTTAAGCCTAATGTTCTGTTTTCATCTCATAATACAAAAATCTACCAAAATATTAAGTGTACTGGTAGTATTGTAAAATTTAGAACTTGTCATGTACATCATTTCGAGACCTAATTGATTAGCAGGAATATATGGTTCGAGAAGGCAACATTTAGGAATTTACCCAAATAAGCCTATATGTGTGTGTTTATCGACTTGTTATACTGACTTGTCGACCTCCCGTGTTAAAACCCTTTTGTTGCATTCATCATTAGTGCAAGATACCCCTAGATCACCCTTGTGAAGCTAATCTATGTTTTCACCCCATATAATATATTGTTACACCATTTCGCCTTAGCCAACCCTGTAGTCTATATTTATCTTTGTGTTGAAATTTCTGGCTACCTAAGTCCATGGTTCAGGAAAATGGTTTGAAGATTGGCACTTTTGTTGAAGACATATTATTATGATCATGGAAGACCTCCTGGTATTATCACTTTCGATACTGTTTATCTCAAGTGGGGGGATATGCGATATGTAATATACAGAAGTATTGAAAAAAAGAAAAAAGAAAAGGTGGTGCAACTATAAGCCACCTAGTGATCTAACTCCTTGATCGCTGCGAAACTACACCTTAAAATATATATAATATATAATAAAATATAAAATATATATAGTAAGGCTAGTCTAAAAGCAGA
>BQNB010143895.1:0-16929 GCA_026074375.1 Tanacetum coccineum | reverse complement strand
TATATATCCGAGCGAATAATCAAGCAGACGAACAAACTCAATAATCGTAATAATAGCATTAACGGGTATCCGGGGTATCCGCAAGCGGTAGATAGGAGGGAAACTTACTAACTTCATAACTATTCATAATAGAACCGTACATAATATAACATCTTACACTACCAACTTAACAAGCAAACACCGATCAATGCAACCATGGTCACAAGTCTACGTGTGTGATGCCTTTATAATTATGTTAGCCACCCATCATTATAAGTGCATCTTTTCACACGTGTACTTACTTCCAAGACTACACATCTCAATGATAACACACATATATGTACATATACCACGTTGCACATCTTAAACCACTCCAATATAACACAAAAGGATGCTCCATCAAAGAAATACTTACTTATATAAAGATAAAATCGAAACAACATAAGGAACGAAAGTCTCACAGCGCCTCCAAAATACGTAATATCCGAAAGAAATAATCAATAGCACCGTGACGAGGTAAAAGATAGAATAAACTTATGCTGGGCCTCACTTGGGTTTGACTTTGCCTTCGCAAGAGTTACCCGACTCCGCGGGTCCATGCCTACTATGAGCATTCGACAAGCGATCAACTACCCTATCTCCTTTAGTTACATAAGAGGCCCATTCTCAATTGGCTCCTCTTTTGGATCTCTATAGCGCTTAAGTCCAATTGGGAAAATGGTTCCCCAACAAAACTTCTTACGGATAAGGAAGACATAGCTATAAATATTAAGAAATTAATATATACCATATTAGATAATAGTTTTCAAAATAGCAAAATAAAAGTAAGACAAGATGAGATAATAAAAGCTATATAATTAGGGGAAAGTATAACAGTTATAATACTAAACACTTAGGCCCTAAAATGCATCTATATGAAGGACTCCTAGGTTATAGTCAAGGCTCAACCACCTACTTCTCTATAACCAATGGCTCTGATACCAATCTGTCACACCCCGCCAAGGCGGAAACATGAGGCGTAACATCATGGTTATCATCACAACACAAAGCTGTCAACAATAGAGTATCACTACATGCATAACTAAATATAAAAGACACGATGTGTCATGACAATACTGAAAACAAAAGAATGGCATCTTGTATTAATGAAAAAGGGGTCTCATTAATACAAAGACAATGTATCACAACCCTATAAAACCTAATAACAATCAAGAATTCATGCAAACAATTATGAAATAAAATTAAATGAGAACTTCTAATATCATCCTAATTGTCTCTCTAGCCACTTTTGTTAACTTCAACACCTTCATAACGCTCACCTGAAAATGATGCTTAGAATGTCAACACAATGGTTGGTAAGAGTCATAGGTTTTATTTAACACACCCAATTTCATACGTAGCGGAACCAACAATTGGAAAACATGGCAGGATAATTAAGCTGACTATTATACATGCTAACATGCAATCTAGCCCAAACAAGCAATCACAATTGGGACGGAACGTGTCCCCCGATCTAAATCACAAAAATAGTCATGGAGAGGAATGTTATCCCCAAACCCAGACTCTTGGTACCGTATCCGCACAGGCTCATACCCACACAAAGTAGGCGAAACCTCTTGCCCACAAGTAGGCGAAGAACAATACAACATCATACAACATGCAACACATAACATATAATAGCTACATAAAAGTCCATGTGTAACTTGAACCATATAATCACAGAATCAAAACATTTTGAAACATATTTTGCATCATTTCTATCCCAAGAAACACAATAAAATGAACAAGTAAACCTCCTGATGCTCAGCTTACTTGACAAGATCTTGCACGAAATCTAAACATACAAAAACATATGTTACACTCGGTTAGGCTAAATGCCCAAGCTAATGCAACAATCACATGATGCACTACTAAACCTTACACTAAGTTTATAATCCTTTAAGTATATCTTCCAAATCATTTTCATATCCTATATGACTTTATTTATTAACTTACACTTTTATAGTTTTTGACTGAATTTTGTAGTCACTTTATGACCACAAATAAAATACCAAAACACCTAATTGATGGTTCTCCTTACATTTCCTAGCTCTCCAATGAGTTGTGAGCTACTGTGATTTTTTAGAAAAAATAATAGTAAGTGGAACTATTTTATAAAAATTCATCATTACAAAGTGCTCATATTCGGATCTAAACGCACACCAAAAAGTTTGCATTTAGACACTTGGTAAAATTCTACAAAAAATCCAGAAATTCATATACATCATGAACTTACTACAATAGGAGTTTCGTTTATTAAAACAAAGTTTTGATATGGTTTTTGACCCTATAAACACAACTCAGAATCTGACCCGAATTTACTGTTTTGACAACTTTTCTTGCGAAAATTATTTGACTAACTTCCCGACCTCAAAACCTTTCGGGGCTGGATTTTTCAAAAACTAGACTCGCTGAAATTATCAATAGACATAAGATTCATCAAAAATCTCGTTACTAATCATGAGATAACATTCGAACAAGATGACTCAAAATTATGCTCAATCCTAAATTTAATTTTATCGCGTTCTAACTTTAACCGAATACATCAATATGATTCTAATTAAACCCTAAACACTTCTAATTAAGATTAACTTTATAAATTTACAGATTTTTATGAACCCTAATTTATCCATCACTTTATTGTTACATGAATTAAAAATAAAGTTAAAATAATTAAAGTTTTTAAACATACCTCGATCCTTAATTCTTGAAACCTCAAATCACCAATTTGATCTTGAATAAAAAAAAACTTTTTTTTCTTTCTTCCTTGGTTTGACCGGTTTTAAAAAAAATAGGGGTGAGGGGTTTGTATTTATATTGAAGGGAAAGAGATTTAGATAATTACCTAATTAGAGTTATAGTTAGACTTTGTTTTTCCTTCCCTCTTTTTCTCCCATATTCGGCCGAACAAACATCCCTTTATTTATTTTTATTTTTTTATTTATTATTATTTACACAAAAACCCTTTAAATTTGTTATTTTTATAAAACCTTTATTTATTTAGACATCCTTCTAAATAAAACTAGTTTTAAATACCTAAAAATAAATTCACTTCATACTTTATTTTTCTAACTTAATAATACTATAATCTACTAACTAAATTTCTATTCTCGCGAATTCCTATCATCCAAATACGTATACATATACATATAAATACGTACACACATAAAATTTTACCATCATTTTCATTGTCACCAAAATGTAAACATAATAAAATATCCATAGCAACCATAACTTCAATCACCATGAGACGATCACGCTCAATGGATTAGTAACCAAACTATCATAGAATCACATAAACATATAATTATCATATCACACAATGAAACTCAAGTCAATGCTAACAATTGACTAACCTTCTCTAAGCGCAGTTGTCACAGAAAATATCATTAAGCACACTAAAACCCCGTTTTTAGGTTTTCTATTTATAAGGTCTGGAATTTGGTCGATACGACATATTGACTGAGGTCAATATGGCGTATCGGGGGTTTCTTAAAGTAGGGACCACGTTCGATATCTTCCAAAATATTCACATTCTATAACTTGAATACGGCGTATTAACTTCTTCTAGATACGGCGTATTGAACATTATTCCTTCGTGGTCTTTTTGTGACGTTCAGGCACAGATACGCCGTATCTTCCTTGATGGATACGACGTATAGGATGTCAGAGAAAGTTTCTTCATATTTCTTTGTTTAAGCTTCAGAATGCGTGCCTTTTAGCTAATCTTCACCAAGTACTCCATAATTACTGCAATTCTCAAATACAAACGATTAAGTAACAATTCTTTGCAATAATTATACAAAATAGGTTATTTACATGGGATAAATGATGCTATAAAAGTGATGTTATTTGATGTCATCAAATATCCCCCCACTTGAATCCTACTTGTCCTCAAGTAGCCTTTAGAAGTTTATAAAAATGTATCCCTAAGGATTTTTCCGTTAAGCATTTATTTGATCTATTACAAGTACACAACCAAACACCTCACGAAATAGGTAGATGAAAACACTCAAATCACTCAACTAATCTATGTGGTAACATGTAACGCTCAATTGCTCGGTCAAGAGCTTTTACAATTCAAGTTACAATAAGTTTAGACTTTAGTGGATTTACCGAATGGAAAAAGGGTTATAGGCACTAAATAGGTTTTCATGAATAAAAAGGATGAAATGGGAATTGTAATAAGAAATAAAGCAAGATTGGTTGCTCAAGGGTACATACAAGAAGAAGGGATTGACTATGATGAAGTATTTGCCCCTGTTGTAAGAATTGAAGCAATTAGACTATTTATAGCTTATGCTTCATTTAAAGATTTTTTGGTGTATCAAATGGATGTGAAAAGTGCTTTTCTCTATGGGAAGATAGAAGAAGACGTATATGTATGTCAACCATAAGGATTTGAAGATCCAAACTTTCCTGATAGAGTATACAAGGTTGAAAAATCACTGTATGGACTACATCAAGCTCCTAGAGCCTGGTATGAAACCTTGTCAACATATCTGTTGGATAATGGGTTTCAAATAGAGGGAAAATAACAAGACCTTAGATTCATCAAAAAGCACAAAGGATATTTTGCTGGTCAACAGTTTATATGTAGATGATATCATCTTTTGGTTTCAAACAAAGAATGAGCCTATGCAATGCAATTGAGAAGTAGCGAGGGCATAGAAAATTCATATGAGTGTCTATAGGACAACTTACATTCTTCGTGGGATTACAAGTGAAGAACGTGCGCTGAAGGATGGCATATTCATTTTAGTCAAGATAGATAATGTGATAAAATTTTACACACATCCAAATTTGGCTTTTACAGAAGTTCAAAGACCGTAAAGCACACAATGAAACTCGAAAGCTCCTGCTATCAAGGATGAAAATGGTGAAGGAAGTGTATGGTTGAAGGAGTGTATAGGTCAACGACTGGTTCATTGGCTTAATTCTCACAATATGTATCAAGGGTTATAGTGCGCTAGGTAATGTAACTAGTGATTTTTACAAAAGTCATGATAAAAATTTTTAAATTTGGCTTATTTTTAAGCACTTTTAAGCTTGTAGCATGTTATTTTGTAAAAAAAGAAGACAAGTATGTTCTAATTCTCCATCCCCCACTTAAATTATACAACATCCTCGTTGTATAGATAAAACATTTAAATAATAAGGAAGAATAGAATTAGAACAGAAAACTCCCTGATGTTTTGCTCATGATAATTCTTCAACATGAGTTCTTGAGCAAAAAGTGTGTTGACTAGGGTTTCAACACATGTCCTTTTCAGAATATACCATATCATAGTTTCAGCAAGGTCCTGCATAAAAGATTAGAAGACGAGGGCAATTTCTATCTCGCTACAATGGTACAGGAAAACAATTAAACACACAACTGTACAAGGATCAATACGCCATATGCCAAACCCTAGGATACGTTGTATGGTTCCTATAAAAACAATTAAATACTAGAAATTAAATATTTAGTTTTAAAACTAATAACGTCCAGACACGTTTATACGTCGTATCTAGAGGGGTTTGATACGCCGTATAAAGTGTATGGGAAGACAGACTCATGCAACAAACAATTAAAATGACTAGGTTGTCTCCCGGGAAGCACTTTTGTTTCAGCTGGTCTTTAAGTTAGACCTTTTTCCTTCTCCTATTCACTTGGTGCGATGTACGGTCCATCCTTCATCCCTTTTATGAAAGATGTCATGGTAAATACTTAATACTCAGTTAACAGTTCATGCCCAAGAGTCGCATTCGCGTGTGCATATGGCTAAGAATTCTTCATTACCTCTAATCGTGTATTTGATCACTTCGAATTTGTCTACTCTGCATTTTCCTTCGTTAGGCTGTTGATTACTTATATTCTCATATTGAGGTGCCCCACTTAGATCCATACCACTCGATTTGTCAGTGTCCTTGTTATTTTCATTATGGTGGTTTTTATCCTTTTCATTATTAATATTCAAATAGGGTTTGGGGAATGAGTCATTAGGAGGGTTCCCATATTTATGCTCCTCCCATTCTTTATTGCTCAAAACTTCATCACTCAATAGTCCTTCCTCTTTCCAATTTCTATCCAGGTATACAATAGTGCACGTTTAGTTGTCTCATCTACTTTTTTATGGTCCTTGAACTTCGAGTTCCTCCAAGGTATGAATTTGAATGGATCACGACCTTCTTCATCATCGTCACACATCTTATCATAATTGCTAGCACTTGATAGGGGATAAAATTTTTTGAAAATTTACTTGACTAACTCTTCCCAGGTGGAAATATTCCCATCTCCCTCGTTTATTTACCATTTTTTTTGCGTCCTTCAAAAGTAAGAGAGAGAAGGCTTTTATATGGAGTTGAAAAGGGTCTACACCGGCTATTTTGACCAAGTCTAGTATTTTGAGAACTTTGCTGATATGCCCGATCACATCTTCTTCACACCTTTCGCTGAAAGTATTATTTTGTAGTTCAGTTAATAATTCCTTACTGAATATGAATTCCTCGTTGCATTCTTCCCTTGGTTTAGCAAGATTTTGTTCTCGAGCTTTATTCAGAATAGGTTTTGCCATTGTTTGTCAAACGGTTTCCTAAAATTAAGCATAAATAATCAGTAGGATGTGCCCTTGGGGAAGGGAACACATAAAACATGAAATCAATAACAAAAAATTACGTCTGCTACTGTGTCATATGACAGATACATCGTATTCAATTAGTTTGAATACCCCATATAGGTCTGTTGAATACCAGTATGCCATATTGAGTTCACAGAATACGTCATTTTGTTTGGAAGAACAGATACCTCGTTTAAACTATAAAACTTAATACGTTGTTCTGGGTAGAAGGTTTGATACGTCGTATCCAACTGGTGGATACAATGTATCAGGTGATCGGTCAAAACATAATACTATTTAAAAACAATAAAATGCGGGAATTTAAATAAACAATTTAAGCACACAATGCGAATAAATACAAACAGAATGAAATAATTAGATTACACTAATTAATGGTTAGAAATACTAATAAGAATAAGGTGTAATTAATGCACTCCCTGGCAACTGCGCCAAAAACCTGATGTGCTGTCGTGTAGGGTCAATTATTTGATTATCAACTTTTACATTTATATTTAGCCGACAAACCTAAAACAACACTTTAACGAGCAGTGTACCCGGTCAAGATGGAGTTTCGCGGTAAGTAGGGTGTCGAACACTAAGAGTGAAACATTAATCCTAAATTCTATTAGTATTTTAATTAGTTCTAATTAGTCTATTTACTGGTTAAACCTATGCTATATACGTTGTCTAATGATATGGGGGTTTTCAGCCTGAGAGACTGGCACATGTTTGGTGGAGACAAATATCAATTCAATAGACAATAAACACAAAAGAAGAAAATTAGAAGATAGAAAAGCGGTACAAGCCAAATGATAGAAAACTGTATTAGCCATATTAAATCCAGTTCAATGTTGGTTTGTTTGTTTTAGTGCAATGATTTACTTATCTCGAAGCGGCATATCATTCTTAAGACTTAGGCGGGACATCATCCTAAGACCTAGACACGATTAATCCTGTCACAATTAACGCATCCGCATAAAGCATCCTTTAGTTTAATTATAATCTATCTTAGGGAATCAAAGCAGTGGTGATCCTTTTAAAACCCTAGCCCAACGGGACTTTACCCACTTATTGTTTGACGGTGTTTTAATGGTAGTCCACTATTCTAATCTTTATCAGTTAATTAAGAGCATGATTGCTGAAACATAAGGGTCACATTACCGGTCCAACTAAAGCTTATAATCAAAATGACAAAAAGACAGAACGTTATTTGTGATCCTATTAGTCCAGCAATATGAAACACGATATGGAGAGTTATCCCTGTATCTAGATTACTTGGTCCGTATCACTAGATCCAGTTGAATGATAGGTCGCATATTCAAACACATAAACAATTATGAGGTGATAAACATAATTAAACAATCAATAATAAATTAAGAAATCAATTTTAAAACAAACCAAACATTGGACTTTCATTAAGATGGCTAATACCCAAGGGTATTAGCCCACAAGCATTGTAATTATACAAGCGTCAATCAACAATGAAATTTGAACGATTAAAGAGTAAAATTTACAACGATGTCTTCTATGGTTTCGTGGATAATGCTTGACCTGGTGGCTGATCTTATCTTTCTAAGATTAGTCATTTAGTGAGTCTGGTCTTAAAGATTGATTTGCACACTGAAAACTCGTTTGTGAGTCTTCTATTTATAGTGTCTGAAAAAGACTCGATACGCCGTATCCAGCAAGGTCGATACGGCGTATTGGGCTGGATTCCTTGGAGTGCGCGCTACGTTCGTAATAAATCTTTGATATCATTCCCAATTTACTTGATTTACTATATCTTCGAATAGTTATCTTCATGGATACGGCGTATGTAGACAGCATGGATACGCCGTATCTTGTGAAGTCTTGGCGCAGATACGCCGCATCTCTTAAGTTGGATACGGCGTATTGGTGAAATTTCAGCAATCTCCAAATGTCTTTGTTTTTAGCTCAAATTATGCGCCTTTTAGCTTGTCTTCACAAAACACTCTGAATTTTTTTTATTTTTTATTTTTTTTTTTTTTTTTTTTTTTCTTTTTTTTTTTTTTTTTTTTTTTTTTTTTTTTTTTTTTTTTTTTTTTTTTTTTTTTAACAAATTTAATAAAAAAATTTTTTTTTTTTTTTTTTTTAAAATAATTTTTTTTTTTTTTTTTTTATTTTTTTTCTTTTTTTTTTTTTTTTTTTTTTTTTTTTTATTTTTTTTTTTTTAATTTTTTTTTTTTTTTTCTTTTTTTTTTTTTTTTTTTTTTTTTTTTTTACTTTTTTTTTTTTTTTTTTTTTTTTTTTTTTTTTTTTTTTTTTTAAATGCATTTATCATACTTTATAGCAATTAAGTACCAAATAATGCAATACTTATATAAAAGTGGGCAAAATAGATGGGATAAATGATATAGAAAAGTGACGTTATTTGATGTCATCATGGGGAAAGAGACATCTCGTCATCATTTAGTATGCATCATTTGAGTTCCCAGGGGGAAGTGTTGGGAGAATAATTAAATTCTAAGCGTGAGAGTGGTTATGATTGATTAAATGCTTCTCAAACGTTACCTCATTAAGCCTTATTTTTTTTTAAAAGAGAGTAGAATAGTTGACAAAAGAGGTACACATAGGTTTGATAAGTATGATGATTCCTTAAGTTAGTCAGTATTCTGTAGAAAGAAATGAGTACATTTGGGACTTAGTTGACTTAGGTATTTTCATTTTGACTACTTAGAGGGAATAATTGTGACATACGGGACTTATATGACTTGTGTTTCAATTTGATATCATCACTATCGTTTAAGGGAGAAATACGGCATCCAAGACTTAATTAACTTTTGGTGTTACGGGTTGAATTTATTGGTACTTCGGATTTTGGGTTTTTTACATCAAGAATGCTTGAAGTCGGCTTGCCAAGAAAGTTTTGAATATATTCAACAAAGGATGGTGATTTAGAGGAAGCTGATATACTTTATTTATAAATGTATAATACTAAAGGTATAGGAAATTTACTAGAAATCCTTGAGGACATGATTAAAGAATTTTCTACACAAAATATAGTACGTTTAACCGGGTAAGTGTCTCACCGGTCGTTTATACACAAGAATTATGATTGTGACTCCGTTTTTATTTGGACAATAATTGAATGGTTCTAGTTCTTTGATTTCTAAAATCCTAATAGTGGGCAATTAAAGGCTACAATAAAATAACTATGATGAACGTTAACGGGATTAAGAAAACGCGGACTAACGCAAGTACACTAAAATTTAAGTATCGAAAGCAAATTTAATCATAATACTAGAAATAATGATAAAAGAAAATTTTTAGAAAAAAAGAAAATTATTTTTTTAATTATTTTTCTATTTTTTATGATTTTTTAAAGTTTTTAAACAAAATAAATGCACGAAAAATAGTAAACTTTGAACTAAAAATTTAAGAAAAAATCTAAAAATTGCTTAAGATATGAGAAATGCAAGAAAAATAAAACCTACTAGAGTCCTTAAACAAATAAGCTTAGAAAATTCAGATAAGCACACGAAGTGCTTATTTAAAAAGAAAATAGAAAAGGGGTTAAAAGAAAAGTTGGTGCATCCTTGGACGTAAAAGTCCCAAGGGCGTAGATGGTTAAACGTGTATGTATGTAAGGTGTTGGGTGTAGGGGGAGGTCATGGGTTCGACCCTGTGGCCTTCCTTTTTGCACTTTTTTTTATTTTTCAAATTTTTTTTTAACGAACTTATTAAACAGCTGAAAATAAGCAAGTTTTACAATAGCAACTATTTATGAAACTTACTAAATAAGCTAGAAACGAGCTTAATAAACAGACAGACTACACTTAACTCTTTTTTGGCCTTTTTTTAACAAAACTTAAGAAAACAATTAAGCTAAAATAAGCTAAAGCCTAAGCAAATTAAACTATATCTACCCTACTACTGACCTAATAAGCAAGTGAAAACAAGATTTCATCAAAACAATGATTCATAAGCAGAAATAAGCACTTAAAAACTTTTTACTAAAAAACAGTTTCAAAACATACAAAAGGAACTTTTTGAGCTTATTTTTAAGCCTTAAAACAGATCCTTATGGCAAAGTGGCTGATACCACAAAAAAGTTCATCCTAATCTCTTAAAAACAGCTTTTAAAAAGTAGTTTGAAAATCAAATTCACAAGAAAATGCTTGCTAAAAATGGTGTGCAGTCAGACTATCTTTATTTTTGGCTTTTTCAAAACTTAATGAAAATGGACAAACGTCACTGATTTCAGACTCAAATACAGATATGCTAATAGCTATTATTACAAAATAAGCTCAAAGGATCTTATATGAACCATAAAACTATTGTGCACCTATTTCAAATCATAATTCCTACTTTTATACCCTGCTGACATTTTTAAAGATGATAAGTGGCTATAAGCCTTTTTTATACTATATGATGCAAAAATGACACTAATATACAAAACCAAAGTCCAGTTGTGGCAGTCCTAAGAAACTTGTTTCGAAACACCTTTGAAACACTAAGTCAAGAGCCATTTTAATGAACAACTTACGCTAGAATAGATTGAGTCAGAATGCATATAAACCTAAGCTTATGCAAAGATTCAATAACAACTTACAAACTGATAAAAACTAATCTAAACCTACAACAAACCTTAAAAACTAACCTTAAAAACCCTAAATATGAAATATAATTCCAATTTAAAGAAACCAAAGTCCTAGCAAGTACTAAACTCAAGTTAGTACGGCCAAAACCAAACACCCCTTTAAATTACATAAATCCATATTTAGCTTATAAGCTTGAGAATTAAGGTTCAAAATTCAAATTGATTAGCTTATATTAGACCTAATGAATAGATTTTGACAACTAAATAAGCTGTAACAAATAAGACAAAAGATTACTACGATTTTTGGTTGTTTCAATGTTTTATCAAATACTTGCAAATAAGATTTAACTCCTAAACAAGTGATTATAGCAAGCATTAAACTAATATTAATAAGCAACTTTTAGCCTAGTATAAACAGGAATAAGCATAAAATAAGTGGATTAAGCTAATATGCAAAGATTAACTAGAATGTAAATTGACAGCAAGGTAAATAGAAAAAGGAAAAGAGATGAGTACCTCCACCTCAGCTAAACAGAGGTGAATGCTCAAAGTAGAGCTTATAAATGCAGCTTAAGCTTATAGCTTTAAGCTTAATCAAATACCTAATCTAATCCTAACTCCAGACCATTAGGAACTATTGCCACTTGAATACTCAAAGCAGCCATCTAATTCCATGAAGTATTCAAGCTTATAAAAGCTTTTAGCAGCTTATGAACAAATTTTAGCTTATGAACAGTATTAAAGAGCTTATTCAAACCATTTTGCATAAAAGTAAAAACATGAAAAGACAATTGAGCAATAAGAAAGCTAAATTTATTGATTATAAAAGACTGATTACAAGCTTAATGAAAAGAAAGTTACATTTAAAAGAAATACAATAAGCTAAAAATACATTGATAAGCTAAAGCTATTCTAAAAGCTAAACTAAAAAACTACTCTAGATGATCTCCCTGAGTGAGAGGTGAGGCTTCCTTTATAGGCAAGAGGAGAGGTTCTTGCCCTTAGACGCTCCTTCAATCTCAGCCATAGATCTCTAACTGAATTAGCATCTTGATTTGTAGCCCTTGGATTGAGATAAGTCACACGGATTGCCAGCTTGGCAATCCCACCTTCTTAGAGGCCTTGTGTTTCTTTTCTACTAGTTTTAGTGTAAAATCCCTCATAAGTTATGTTTCTGTGATGAATACGTGTCATTCCTTGTGTCAAAACTAACCAATCATGGGCTTGGGATGACGTTTACTTTCAAATGTTGGAGCTTTATGCATACTAGCATTCTTTTGAAAAACACGTAGGTGAGTATTTGGGAGAGGGTCTTTCCCTTTTTAATTTTGACAAAAGGGTAAAATCGGAAACAAAGGGTGAATAGTAACTCTTCATTCGCGCCCTTTTTCTTTTCTTAATTCGTTTGATTGTTTGACCGTTTTGACCGAGTAAAAAGGGGTTATGAATTTGGGTTGTGTTTATAAATTAAAGGGCTTTTGGGCTTGGTAAAATATTTTGGGCTCGGTTAAAAGTTTTATAGCATGGGTTAATATTGCACTTAACGACTGTTAGTCACTTAGTAATAAAGGACTAACAGTGTTATTGGTTTTGGACTTTTGGTGAAAAGGGTTTAACAATAAGGGTCCTTTTGGTATTTTCAAAGGATTTCTTTCACATGAGCTTGGACACAAGTATGACTTTGCGTGGACTTTGCCTGGATAACTCGGCCTTGTGGTACTCTTTCCGTCTTGTGTTGTTTTTGTTCGGTTTTTGGCTCTTTTATAGTGATTTTGCAATATCGTACCTACACATTCACAAGGCAAAAATACACAATATACAAGCATAATTTTGCATTATTTCATCTTTTTAAGGTCATTTTTGGTATAAAACAGATATGTGATTTCTCACATATCAAAATTCCCCAAACTAAGTGATTGTCGTGTCCTCACGCAATATTATATGCTCTAAAACCAAATACTCTAAAACCTCCCCAAACTAATCCTTTGAAAAGTAGCAAAGTCTTTTGTGGGGAAAGTTAAGAAATCACAAGTTTTAAAACACCCCTTTTTCCCATTTTTCAAACTTTTTCCATTTTTTTTTTGATATCTTATTTCAACTTACAACATATTCTGTGCGGACATAATGTATTGCTTTCATTATTTATTGATAACTTTTAGGATCACGGAACAAAAAGCATAAAAAAATGTCCAAATGGATAAATTTATCGTCCCTGACTTTCACTTCTCCAAGCCAAGCTTAAAAACAAGATCAATGTAAAATACAAGTTATGATGCTAACACTACTCATAAAGGTTAATTGTGTATTACTTCTCCTCCCTTATCGAATTTTGTATCTCAGATTTTATTTAAGTCATATACCCGAAGGGCTCTTAAGACTTTATTTCGTTAATAATTAATTCCAAAAAGTAAAGCGTACGGTTAAAAACGCACTATTTGTTTCCTAGCCTTTTTAAAGATCATTGTTCATCAATTTAAGTCACATCGAGGCGACCAATATTTGGCTTTTATTAGGTTACTTAAGCTGGCCACCATTCATGGTCATATTACCTTAGGCTCTTTAAGGACATAAATGGGTCAATCTTATTTGCACCTTATACCCTAGGCTCTTTAAGTACAAACACAGAAAAAATTAAACAAACAATATCAATTCCTATACACCAAGGCTCTTTAAGGAATGCATAAGGCTATCATTTTCTCTTATTAGATTTTCAACTTACCCCATATACCCTAAGATCTCTTTAAGGGTTAAGCAAATTAATTTTTAATGTGATATATATTGTATGCCAAAGTAAGTATTCATGATGTATACTCATCTTGCTCACAAAGGAACAATGGAAATAAAGAAAACTTTTTGAACTAATTATTTAACCAAAAAACTGACACACTCTATTTTATCTAAATAATATTCTATAAAGGTGAAACAAGCTAATGGGTGAAAAAGCACATTTAACACTTATGAGACTTAATAGAAATCTAACTATTCTACCGTTTAGATTCAAAACTGATAATTCTACTCTATCATTATTGTTCTTCACACGTTTATAAAATTTCTAAGAAGAACTCGTGAATGCTTAGCCTAATAAATCGATCTTTACATATTTAAAATCAATTATATGAACTTGCAAAATCTTGACCTTTTCAAGCTAGACTTGCTTTTTATAGCTCCTTGTATAAAATATTAGCAAATTTCAATTCATTTACGTTAAAGAGAAAGCTAAGATATAATATCCGGTCAGGTCATAATTTACTTATGTTCTCACCAATGGAAAGCCCACATTCGTGTCAAAACACTTATTATTTTTATCATAATTTATATTTCATCATTTTTAACAGTTTTTTTATATATAAAAATTTTAAAATTCTTTGGCTGAAAACTGGGGTGTGAGAACAACAGGCAATAAGTAGGAAGAATCATATCGAAGATATACCACCCCATACTAAAACTAAACATTATCCTCAATGTTTCCTAGTCTAAGGCTTATAACCCCATACTAAAACTCAAAAAGTCGAATGCATAATCCAAGCATGGAGAAAGTATTACAAAAATCTTAAGCCGTTTATAAAGTATGCTAAAAGATAGATGTTAGTCGATAATAATCTAGGATATCAGATTTCCCCAAACTAATGGCAAGCAAAGGCTAGGAAGCTCGAGTGGAATAGGAAAAAACACGAATCGGAGAGTCTTCAAAAATTATGGAATCAATCCTACAAAAAAAAAACCCCCAACAAAATCACAAGCACAAAACAACATGTGATGGAAAGAAGTACATGCTCCTCACATCACATTAGAAATAAGAAAGAAGAAAGATGGAAAATGGATAAGCATGGGGTGCCTCCCACGAAGCGCTTTGTTTTTGGTAACCGAGTCACATAGCTTGACTCGATCCCTGCATTTAGTTGTCCATGGGGATGGCTTGGAGATCTAGGGCTACCTTTGATGGTATGTCCCCTCCAAAGTAATGCTTCACACGATGACATTCTCTTAAATTTAGTCCATCGGGTTGGATAAACTCGACGGTTCCATATGGAAAAAATTTGGTGATGGTGAAAGGTCCCGACCATGCGGTTTTATACTTCCGCTGATAATCATCTTTAGACGAGTGTTGAAGAATTAAAACTCGAGCACCAACAGTGAAAATGCTGGTTTTGATTTTAGGTCGTGAAGCTTCTTCGTCTCTCTTTATATATCAAAGATTCTCGTGTTGCTTGTCACGAAGTCATTAAGTTCATTAAGTTGAAGCTTCCGGTGCTGCACCGCGGTTTGAGAGAAAAAAATTAGATGGTTTCAAGGGCCCAATATGCCTTATGCTCTAACTTGATAGGTAGATGACAAGACTTTCCGTACACGTAGGCTTGTAAGGGTACAACAACGTGTCTTGAAAGCAGTAATGGAATGCCATAGAGCGTCATCTAGCTTTATCCGGACCATGAGGCACAGTTTTCACCCAATCGTCCTCTCAGAATACGTTTTCAAAACACGATGGAAACATCCACTTGTCTTCTCGTTTGAGGTGATAAGCAGGTACCAAGGACGTGAGTGTACCCCATACTTAGACATTACTTTAGCAAATTTTATCAATAAAAAATAGGTACCGGATCGCTTATAATAGCTCTAGTGTTCCAATACAGGGGAAAGAGATTTCAAAAACTTAACTACAACTCGAGCATCATTAGTGGGGAGCGCCTTCGCTTCTACCCACTTTGATAAGTAGTCAACGGCTACGAGAATGTATTTATTCCCTCGTGAAGACGGGAATGGACCCATAAAATCGATACCCCATACATCAAAGATTTCACAAACTTGAATAGGATCCCCCCCTGTGACCACATTTACTTTTTGATGTGATGGGTTTATTAGATTTTATGTGGTCCAAACCTACAACCTCTTTCAAACCTCCAACATATGCTCGTTTTTAGTTTTTAGGCATTTCATCTCTTTGTGAAATTTGCCCGAGTGTATCTAGTGTGACACTCGCCCCGCTGCATGACTCCTAGAGATTTAAACCGTTTTGAGGCATTTCATTTCTTTGTGAAATTTTGCCTTGACATTGACACGTATCACAAGATTTGATCATAGCATGGGCATCTCGATATATGGTTGGCCAAAAAAAAACAGACATCAAATACTTTTTTAGCGGTGAAATTGGCACCATGATGGCCCCTGGTGGGTCCTTCATGACAAGCTTTGAGGATATCAATAGCTTCTTGGTCATGCACACACCGTCGAATGATTTGATCCGCACAAATCCAAAATAAGTAGGGATCGTCCCAAAAGTAATGTTTAACGTTGTTAAAGAAATTCTTCTTTTGTTGGGACGACATCCCTTTCACAATAAAATTCCTCTCATGGAAATTTGCAAATTCCGCAAACCATGGGGTATTTCCCCTAGATATTACACCAAGAGTCTCTAAAGGAAAGTTTTCATTTATGTCTTTATTTTCTAACACATCCTTATGAGGATTCTCAAGTCTAGATAAATGATCGGCCGCGAGATTCTTTGTTCTTTTTTTATCACGGATGATGATATCAAATTCTTGTAGGAGGAGAACCTATCGGAGCAATCTCGGCTTAGCATCTTGTTTACTAAGAAGGTATTTAAGAGCCGAGTGATCCGTGAACACTATACTTTTGGATAAGACAATATATGGCTGAAACTTTTCAAAAGCATAATGTTAGGATCACATAAATGGTCCCAAACAAAGAAGCTTCGGTCACTCGAAGTTACAAGACAAAAGTCTAGCTCGAAAG
>BQNB010143894.1:0-16929 GCA_026074375.1 Tanacetum coccineum | reverse complement strand
ATCTAAAACGTAAATATAATCATAATAAGCGAATTAAAAATCATGTAAAAATATTTCCATATTTTATTTCCATATTTATGTGACCAAATAGGGCAAATATTATTTTACTAAATAATTTCCTAAAATATTTTCCACGTAAAACAAGAATCGTGATGCCACTGTTGGAAATAACATGTAAATAATCATATTTACGTTTTTTATGTAATTACAATGCTATATGAGATGGTTCGTGATGCCACTGTTGGAAATCGTTATTTAAATAACCTAATATTACATTAATATTAAATGAGCTACGCAGCGAATATAGATCACATATAGCATAAATAATTAACACATAAAAACCCATACACATAAATAAGGTAACATACTTTTAGCAACCAATCTAGTAACGAGTCAAAGACACTTTGAGTACACGCACATGTGTAATAACGTGTGAACCAAACACTACTTCTAGTTACTAAAATAAATAACCTCTACGTGTATCCACAATACACGTCTAACAATATCACCCGAATGCTAGTTCTTGACCAACGAACAAGTGAACACCAATAATAGCAAAACACAAAGAAAACCTTAAGATGGGTGTTCGTTTACATCGACCAAGAGAGGAGAGAAGAGAGGGACAAGAATTATGAGCTCTAGAATCCTCCTTATATTCTAGATGAATTTAGGGTTTACCTAAAATACATATCTTGGAGGAAAAGATAGCTCAAAACCCAACCCATACCCCCTTGGGCTATGGCCGGTCGAACCAAGGGAAAATACCCCTTTGTGTTGATTTTTTGACTTTTCCAATATTTATGGTTAATTACATTTAATTACCCATTAATTAAAAAGCCTTTATAGTTAATTATTCATAACGAACTAATTAACGACCGTTGGTATTCTTTCGTCAAACCATATATTAATATAGATAATAAATATATAAATATATTATTCTAAACATTAATAGAATGATATCTAAGTATAAACGTGTGTGACCCCGTTGGCCCATGTAATTCCAGCTGTATAAATATGTGTATGACATGAGCACAAACCAACAAATGGATCTGGAATGCTTCGCATCTTTGAATTAGTTCCTTCACGTCATTATGCATCGAAGGCCAGTAATATCTTAGCTTCGTGATCTTTGACAACACTGATCGCGGTCCTGCATGCATCCCACAGGAGCCTTGGTGTATCTCATGGATAATGCCCTTTGCTTGTATAGGCCCTATGCATCACAACCATGGTGACATGTATGACTTGCGATATAGCTTGTCATCAATCATTTTGTACAGAGGTGCCTTGATTCTAAGCTTCCTGGCCCTTTGTGGATCACTGGGGAGTATTCTAAATTGTAAGTATTCTCGGATCGATAGCATCCAATTATCCTCTTCTACTTTTATTATGTCTGCCACTACTCTTTGTACGATTGATTGTTCGTAAACTACTTCTACTAAAACTTCCTTAGCGAGTTTTAAGAAGGTCATCGAAGACAGTTTGCTTAAAGCATCTGCTTTTTTGTTCTGATCTCGCCAGACGTGCTCCATGGAGTAGTTGTTGAAACTTTTGAGTATCTCCTTTGATTTCTCCACGTATTGCTTTATCATGGGCTGTCTTTCTTCGAAGAGCCCCTTGACTTAGTTTGATACCAACTGGGAGTCCACGAAGATAGCTAGATCGTGGATCTTCATTTCTACTATAATTCGAAAGCCAACTAACAACGCTTCATACTTTGCCTCATTATTGGTGGTTTTGAATTTAAATCTAAGAGCGTAAGTGTACTCTTTTCCCTTGGGGCTAACTAGCATCAAGCCTATTTTGGAGCCATCGAAGCTTTAAGCTCTATCTGTGTATAGCTTCAATGTGTTCTCTGGTTCCGATTCTTTATCTGTATATTTCTCAGCTTCTATTTCTTTATTTTCCATTAAGGGTGTTTCAGTAAAGAAGTCAGCTAATATTTATCCTTTGACATGGATGTCATGCTCTCCTAGCTCGATGCCTATTTAGCTATGCACCCTAACTTTTCAGGCCTTGCGATAATTTGTTTTATGGGCTTATTGGTCAATATCCGAATAGGATGATCTTGGAAGTATCTCTGAAGCCTTCTTGCGTCGTATACGAGGGCTAATGAGTTTTTCTAGCTCTGGGTACTCTAGTTTTGCCCCTTGCAAAGTCCAGCTCATGAAGTAAATAGGAATCTACTTTTTTCCTCTTTCTGCTAGCAACACTGCGCTTATGCTTTCTTCTAAGGCTGTGAGGTACATTACCAAGGATTCGCCTTTGATTGGGGCTATAACCGTTGGTAACGTCTCTATGAGCCCCTTCTCTTATGAAGAAAGCTGTTTTTTCCTCGTCTCCTTCAGCCATTTGTATCTGATGGTAACCTTTATATGCATCAAGGAAGCCTTTTAATCAGAATTTAGAGAGAGATTCTACATTCTGGTCAACTTCTGGTAAGGGATAACAATCTTTTGGACAAGCTTTGTTTATATCTGTGAAGTCTACGCAAAACTTCCATCTTCCGTCATCCTTTTTTACCATGACAAGATTTGATACCCACGTCTCGTATTTGACATCTCATAGAATACTGGCCTTCATAAGTTCTTCTACTTCTTTATGGATCGCTTCATCTGTTTTGGTGCTAGACTTCTTTTCTTTTGCTTGACTTGCTTTATATGTTTGAATTCATGTAGCCCGTGTTCCATATTGAAGGGTTTTCCTCCTACCATAATGGTTCTAGGAATCCCCGTCATGTCGGCATAGGTCCATGCGAAGACATCAACGTTTGCCTTCAGGAGGTCCTACAGTCTCTTCTTGAAGCTGGTTGGTAGCTGCTTTCCAATGATGATTGTTTGCTCCAGGTATTTCTTGTGATAATGATCCTCTCCTTAGCGTCCGCGCAACTGAGGATGCCCTTTGTAGCCTCATGGGAGGCTTCTTTCAACTTATGTTGTCCTTCTTTTATCTTGTCGGGTTCATATGTAGAAAATAAGGTGCCAATTCCTCTGGGAGTGTGGATTTTTATAGCTCCATGCATTGTAGACACTACGATACCTATTCGTTGCATGGCAGTCTGGTATGTGCTTAATTACACATACCTTTTACCTTTTAAAACGAGCTTAAATGACTACAAATGTACGAAAAATACAATGTATATGCTTGTTTTTATGTTTGTGTATGTGCAGGTAACGGATATTAAGAAAACGACAAAACAAAGGCAAAACTGGACAAAACCAAACACGAGATTGGAAAGAGCACGAGAATTCAAGTCTGACGGTGGTATCATCTTTTATTGGGCCGGCCCGACACCATTTATATGGGTCGGACCGACCCATACTTATTATAATCAAATAATATCAACTTTCAACACTAGTACAAAAAGTGGTATTGGTTACACCAAAAATGTGTGACTATATACATATAGTCACACATGAGAAAAGTTTTGTGTGTGACAAAAGGTCGCGCGATCGTAGGTCACCTACGGTCACGCATTCGAGTTAGTCACACATAAGAAAGCTTTAGTGTCCGTATCCACGTTTTTTGTGTGACTAAATAGGTACAATTTAGTGACCGTAAACAATGTACAACCAACAAAGCATGTTTTTTGTATATTTAGTCACATACAAGTAAACATAGAGTGCAAATAATTGTAAATGATGTTGGGCATAAGGTGTTTGTGAAAGTGAAAAATGATTGTATTTTGTGTGACTATTGTTCATCCAATGGCCACATGAATTTACGTTTGTGTGACCTTTGAAATATTTAGCACACAAAGCTGTTTTGTTTTGGGTATTATAGTCACATACAACTATGCAACAAAGTGACCACTAAAGTGTTAATAACTGTGACCATAAGTGTTTAAATTGCAGAAATCTGTATTTTGTGTAACTATTGATCATCCAATGGCCACATGAATTTGAGGTTTGTGTGACCTTTTGTAATATTTAGCCACACAAAGCATGTTTTTTTGGGTATTTAGTCACATACAAGTAAGCATAAAGTAACCAAAAGTGTTAACAAGTGTGACCATATGGTGTTTAAATTGAAGAAATGTGTATTTTGTGTGACTAATGTTCTTACCAAATGCCACATGAATATTTATGTTTGTGGGGCCATTAATAATATATAGTCACACAAAGCATGTTTCTTTTTGGTGTTTAGTCACGTACAATTAAGGCATAAAGTGGCCAAAAAGTGTTAAATAAGTGTGACCATTATGTGTTTAAATTGAAAGAAATGTTATATTTGTGTGTTATTTACACCAATGGTCACATGAATTTTATGGTAGTGTGGCCTTTTTTAAGTATTTATTCACTAACAAAGGAAGTGCGGGGAATAGAACGCCCGTGCCTCTCACTGCAATGGAGCGCTGCTACCATATGATCTACACTCCCAATTGCAATGCAGTTGAAGTGAAAAATGCAACCAGGACCTAAACCTAATGTGCAAGCAGTCAAGGTAAAAATGCAACTAGGACCTAAATGAATTCATGTTCTAATGCAAGTGTTAAAGTTACTAGATGAGTATAGTATTTATATAACACTTTGACAACACAGATATATACTTGGCAGCACTAACTTCTTTTAAAACCAATAGCAGTAGTATCAATAGCAGCATTAACATACGAGATTACTACTGGCAACATTAAGTCTTGCATTAGCATCATCAAAGTAAGTATTACCCGGTGCAGAAGCATTTCAAAAGTATGACTGAGCTTAAATCAAAAGACTTACAAGCATATGCTCCTTCTTGCTATCATAATCCATACTACGAACATGGGAATACTCACGTGAATTTGTTTTCCTGTAAAGCAACAAACATAGATGTTTTTAGAACTTCCATGACCATCTTTGGTTGCAACAATAAACTCATTTGTTCCTTCATTTAGATGCCTGATAACAGTTCTAGAAAAATTATGAAATTCATCTTAAAAGACACAACCAATGTATGCTGGATCTTATTGCATAATTAAACGTGGCAAAAAACTCAAGACCAGAATCGGATCATACTTCATTGTCCTTAAGAAGTCCCAAACTCATAGATGAGATCGAAGTTGATGCACTAGCATCACATCAGGATCCATGCTCCACATGACAGATGATGAAGCATCCCAGCTGACTCTTGAGATTATACCTGCATATTAAAATATAGAATAATGAGAACTTGAACCATATATAATGAATCTGTTTCAAACATGAAAAATCAATGATAATGTTTGAAAATTTTCAAATGCAATTACAGATATAATTCTGTGGTTGCACTAACTATTAGCTAAAACGGTAGAGCTACCAATACGTGAATAGCAAAATGTCGTCTAGATAGTTGTCCAGAGATCTTACTCTCTTATACATGTACGCTCTTCTTTGAAGAATCTAAGCTTCAAAGAAAGATGCTTTGTTCATCGATACTGATCAATTTATCATGTCTTCCAGATGGCCACCAAAGCACACTGCCATATTATTCTTTTATCAGATAGATGTTTCATGGAAAATATATAAGAGCACATAAAAGGAAGAATATCATCAGCCAATTTCATAGCTGAGAAGTTGAAATTCTATCAACGCATGATTCATGACCTATGTCGGTAGTACGGCTAACTGAAAAGATTCAATAATCGACTTGATCCTTTCTGTACTTTTTTAATTAGACCAAAATAAAAGTTTCATTAAGACAACTAGCCTTCTAGCCACTAACCTTCTAACTGACTCCAAGTCCTTTTGAAAAGCTCTATATGGTAAGGTTTATAATGGAATGAAGCTTGAGTTGAGCTGAGTACAAACTAGTATAGTACACAGCTAAACACACACTAAAGAAACACCTAACAGCTAGCACACAATTCAATAGAGAACCTATGCAGTATAAGCAATGTCGAAATGTTTACAAAACCCCCTAAAGTTTTCTTGAACTCTTGTGTGAGTGTCAATTTTCAAACAAGAAGATACTGAATACATTTGACGGTTGCAAGATTCTTTAAGGTACCTACGTAATCAAAACCAGTTGTATCTACACCATCTTTCTATTGTCCATATATAAAATAAGAGTATCTAATGTATATAGAAGATTAAGTGTCATGGAGGTTCCTAAAAGGAGCAATATCAAAGTGATTACAAAAACTTCAAAACCAAGTAGGACACAGAAATAGACTTACAATTTTTTGAGATGAGGTATTACAAGTATAATCATAAATAAGCCATGGCTACGTATAATAACAAAACAAAGTGAAAAAGCCTTTACAGAAACATAACTCACCACTTAATTGACTTGGTTGTTGCTCTACTGATGAAACAACTTGTATGGCTGCTTACTTGGCGTGCAACACCATTCTCACTTTAATTAAATCTATTTGTGGCAATAACAATGTACATAAAACTATTATCATTTTTTTCTTAACTTAGTCAACAATATTTGAACATCGAGTGCTAATGCTGAGCTCAGTTTCCAATTTGGCGTCAAGAAGATTATGATTCCATACTTAATCATGAATAATCTCCAACACCTATTAATTCACAAGTTTTCCTTTGTTATAAACATGCAGCCAGTTAATCCAAGTACATTTTCATACCAGTTCAATTTCGGGTTCAGAACAAGCTCTTCTCCGTGAATGTCTGAATATGCCTCGCACGCCCATGAAGCATGTGCATCTGCCAGAACCCTGACACCATCACAAGCATATAAGGTTTAACTTTAAGTATGACAGTACAAATATATCTAAGCATATACTGCATAATATACATGCTGTAAAACAGCACATAAGCAGGGTTGAATTACCGTTGTTTTCTTATAAACGAGTTCCATAAATGCATCATGTGCTTCTCATATTGAGTAACATCTATAAAGTCATCAAGCATCTGAAATATATCAAAAGTAAATGTGATTATATGTTTTTCATAATTTGATAATTAGTTAGTAAGTTTAAGAGTGAAACAGAACATACTCTTTGGTCTTCAAGATCAGCAACATCATCATCTTCATCTTCACTGTCTTCTTCAGCCACCACTTGCTCCAATGCCATTGGCTAAAAAAAAGAGTATATGTACAAAAATAAGATTCAGGGGACTGAATGGTAGACATGGATTTTACAAAAAAAACAGGAACATATACATGATTCTTTTGTTGTGTGTTTCTTAAAAATCTCAAACCAAGCTTATTAGCTTATTTCCTTCTCAAAAGAGATAACATCTTCTACCATAAGCTTAACCAAACACCTTAAAAGTTCTTAATAGATTTAAAAAGCTATCATGTCATAATAAGCTTATATAAGCCCCCAAAAAAACAAAATAAGCCACAAAAAATAAGCTTATGAAACATAAGCTGAAAACCAAATAAGTCATAAGTCCGCTATATAAGCCGAAACAAACATATACCTAATATACTATCGGTCACGCCTTTTATCAGCAGTTGGTATACAATATAAATAGTCAAGCATAGTTATACACATGCCTTTTCATTAATGATAATAAAAAATAAATGGGAAAATAATTAAATAACAAACTGTGACCTGAGTAAAATCATAGCGTGTTAAGATCGTCTTCTCCTTCATCATCAGGGTTGACTTGTTCTTGAGATTGTTGTTTAGTAAAAACAGATTTATGCACCATGTCTTCTTCTCTTAGTAATTGATATCTCGTTGAACTGAGTGAGTAGATCTATTGTGTGGAAATTGGTTAGGGTTTGTTTGGTCTATTTTGTGGAAATGAGTAAGTAGATCTATTTTGTGGGAGTGGTGAGGGCTGTAGTGTATGATTTTGAGGAATAGGTTTTGTCTTTAAAATTTTGGTGAATTTTGGTGTAAGCGGCAAGTCAAAAAAATTTGGTTAATTTTGGTGTGCGGCAAATGAAATTTTAGTATCCCGCTAAAATATTTTATGAAAATAAGTCATATATAGATGACATTTGGTATCACTTAATCATTTTAGTATCACACTAAACTTTAGACACACATATTAACTTACGTGACAATATGTATCGAATTTTGGTTACACTTAATCATGTATGTATATGGTTTAGTGTGACCATATATGACATTTGGTCACACTGTTCACGTGTGTGACATATATTTGTCATTTTTAAATGTATATCGGGACTAATGCTTCAAACTTACTTTTCAGTTGTCACACATTTCAAATTCATATGTGGCTAAATATTCAACAAAAAATAGCAGTCACTTTTAAATAATGTGTGACAAACTTGACTATATGATTTAGCCACATACACAATTACTTCATGTGACCATATACGGATTTTGGTCACACTGTTCAATTGTGTGACATATATTTGTCACATATGTATATATATAGTATGACTAATGTTTTAAACTTATTTGTATCTGTCACACGTCCCAAATTATAAGTGACTAAATAATCAATAAAAAATTACCAGTTACCTCTAGTCACATAAATATTCAAATATGTGACAATGAAATTCCGAAATTGTCACACAAAATGAGTTCAAGTGTGGCTGTTTATTTTATTCTGGTACATTTATTCACATAAATATCTGACTGTGTGGCTGTTTAAATAACAGCATGTGTGACAAAATCCCAGATTTGTACTAGTGCAAATGCAGCCATGATCCATTATTAACTGCTGGCCCAGCAGTTGGACTTATAGTGAGGAGCCCAGTTTTGAAATAATGAAATCAAGCCCAAAAACAAGCAAGGAAACGAGGCCCAAGTCCCAGTCTGCTTATACATCACGCATATTATAAAATGAAAAGAGGAGGCACGAAATGATATGATATCTTGATTATTTTTACATCTTTTTGGCTTTCATATTTTTTTCACGCATCATTTTTGTTACCAGCTCAAGGTAGTAGTAGGATAGATTAGGAAAATTTCTACACGCATCTTAAATTTTATTTTCATTTTTTTAATGTCGTTCGTTTTAAATAGGAGTAGAATAATTCATATTCAGCTTATTGTTTAGGGGATTTTGTACCAGCTTATTTGCCGGATTGATTTGTCGATCGATGACTCGAATGGTTTGAAAGTTTGTGGATTTATTTATTTATTTATTTAATTTTTGTTTCGATCGTGATGTTGATGGTTTAATTTATTGTTCGATTGCTATTGTTCTATCACAGGTTTAATTTTGTTCTTCCCTTTTGTTCTATCTCAGCAGCAACTATCATTAGTAGAGTAGGTTTACTTATTGTATTAATAGCTTATTGTTGTGCACTTGTGCTTAATTTCTGGTCTTGTTTTAGCTTATTCACATGTTGGTTCACCATTAATCTTAGGAAGAATTGAGTTTTGTTTAATCTGTTGCAATATTAGGATGCTAGAAAGAAAGGGCCAATTGAAGGAGCCCAATTTTGTTTGGCAGTTTAGATATAAATTCGTTTTGTTAGTAAAATTTAGAACAAATTTGTGCATTGTTTTAACTGTTTCAAATTAACGGTTTGTGAGTTTTAAGTTTTGACAATTTCGATTCAACACATGAGGCGAGGAGCTTACGGGTTGTATAAGCTAGATTTATTTCTAAGGTTAGAACTTAATTAGATTTTATAAGCTTATTAGGATATAAAATTTAAATATTTTATAATCTATTAAGTAAATAAAGTTTAAGTAAGAAATAAACTTGGCATCAAGTCTAGTTTATGCAATTGGACGGTTTTTTTTGTTTTTGATTCGGCATTCGGGTTCTACTTCTTATCTCTTTTCAATTCTAATTAGTTATAGTTTAAATTTGCTTATTATGTCTTTTACCGTTATGCCTATTATTGTTATTTTAGTTGCCATGTTTAGTTAGTATGTTTATTTGTTGCTTTATTCGTTTATGCTTATTGTTATGTTTAGTTTAGTTGTTATTATTGCCATATTTATCATAGACTTGTGGTATGTTCGTTTATTATTTGCTCGTTGATTGTTGTTTAGTTTATTGTTATTTAATTTATTGTCATTGTCGTTTATTGTTATTTAGCGAGCATGCCCGTTTTAGTATTATTTTAGCTTTATTATAGTTCTTATATTATATTTTTAGTTTAAAACCAAAACCAAAATATTTGCCATTCAAGCATCAAACGAAACATTCTCGTGAATTTCAAATTCATCTCTCGCCGTGGAAACGACACTCGGAAGATAGACTATTATTTTTACTAAAGTAATTTTCTTATCTAACGGGATACTCTCTATACTATTACTATTTGGTATTATTATTTAGTTGTATATTATATATATATATACTATATATTAATTATCGAATTAGTATTTGGCGCCGCTGCCGGGGAGAGGTGTACGATCTACATGTGGTGTTTGAAGTTAGTGCCTTGAAGATCCTTTCTTCTGAAAGTTTATATTCGTATTTATTAAATATATATATATATATATAAATCCAAAAATATTTTTCTTCTTATTTTATTTTTATTTTTCCTTTTCTCTTTATAAATATTAAAAAAAATCCAAAAATATTTTTATTTCTGTTATTATTATCTTTATAAAAATCTAAAAATATTCTTCTTTATCCTCTTATTTGATTTAATTCTTATTTTCTCGACCCTCTTATTGTTTTAATTCTTCATTTCGTTCTTCGTTATAACCATTATGGTTTTTCGTTTTGTGGGGGTCCTCATATGGTGGAAAAATCCCGGTTGTAGCGTGATAAGAGTCAGGAAAACACACCAACCCCCCAAGGAAGATTAGGTTTGTTCTCTGACCCAAAAATCACTTTCCTTATCATGAGCGATCGATTTTTTAAAGCCTCCACAGCACCAATACGAGAGACATTACTAGTGTGAATTTTTGTGGAGGGAATATCATCTCGGTTTTGAGTGTCAAATGTAAAGGACAACACCGTCTTTCGATCAGGGTCCATGTTACATCAAGACTTTGATTTTTAACCAACCTCACATTATTCTCCAAGTCAGCAACAATATTTTATTGTGACGGACAACTACGGGGGTCCTATGCGACGTTTTAGTGTCGCCGTTGAACCAAAATTCTACAGTTTTACTTTCTTCGGTTTTGACCCAATTTCAACCTGACAGTCTCCGTCAATCACACCTCCTCAAGAAACAAGTGAGGAAATTCTGCAAGCTAAAGAAAAAATAATGAATTCTATAGAAACCTTTCTAAAAAAGTTTAATCGTTTATCTTTTAGAGAAACGCCAAAGGTTTTATTGCTGGCTTGGGAGAAATTTCTTGAAATTAAGCATGGAGAAAAGCAACATCCTCCTGAGGATATACAAGATTTGCTTCATAAACTTCTTGAAGATGTGTGAAACATAAATGAGGAGCTAGAAGAGTATATAATACTCTAAGTTGGAATCGTCCTGCCTTCTACTTCGATGATGACGATGACGAGGAAAGTTCTATTCCCGTGAGAGATATTATTTCTCAACTTCCTCTATGTGTTGCAATCACACACGACTTACCAACTGAAGAACCTGAGTACTCTCTAAGTATGGGGGATAAACATCTTGACACTATTTCGGAAACGAAATCTTTCAAAGTAATAAAGTCTAGTGTTGAGAACCTTGTCCCAATCCCAAGTGAGTCCAAGGATTTTTCCGATAATGAAAGTAAGTGTGATATGCCAGTTTGTGATGATTTTACGACTTTCTCTAATCCTCTCTTTGATTCTAATGACGATTTCACCTCTAATGATGACAAGTCACTTTCTAATGAGGATGTTCCAAAAGAAATTTTCAAAATGTATTCGAACCCTCTTTTTGATGACGAAGAAATCATTTCTACCAAGATAGATCCGCATTCCTTTAATGCTGAGTCTAATCTTGTCGAATCTTTGCTTAATCAAGATACTTTGATTGATTATTCTCCTAAGTTTGATTATATTCTCGAGGAGTTCTCCGGGGAACTCGCTTATATCGATCCAATTCTACCAGGAATTGAGGAAGCCGACTTTGATCTAGAGGAAGAAATCCGTCTTGTTGAGAATTTGTCGTATGATAATTCATCTCCATGACCGCCGGAAGAATGTAATTCTGAAAATATTGATACGATTATCGAGTCTCCCTCTCCATCTCCTATCCCAGTTGAGGATAGTGACTCTTATATGGAGGATATCGATTTATTTCTTGCTTCCATTTTCTTAAAGAATTGCTTAGCAATGATCCCCTTCCCCTTCCCGAAATTGAGTCATCTAACCTTGATCATTTTTCATCTCCTCATCCTCCTCCAGAACCACCGGATGTTGAGATTTGCTTTGACGTTGAGCTCGATACGACCGCAAAGAATGATTTTGATGAGCTAAACGAAGATGAATGTTTTGACTCAGGGGGGGGGGGGGTAAGATTGATGTTTTTGCAAATTTTGAAGATGACGATTACTTTCCCTTCATATTTATCATTCGAATTTTTATATCGTTTCTCACCTACCTTGAGGTTTTCTCCCTTTAATTCTCTCCAACGGGAGTGAATAACATTTTGACCCGTGGCATCTGCACTTAGAGCCGTGGCATCTCTTTTAATCGCGGATGGAACTTTCATGTGCTTTAATGTTTACCCAAACATTAATGAAAGCCCGATTGAGATTTTCTCTTCTATTTGCTTTCCCCATGGACAACTTAATGTGGGGATCGAGTCAAGCTACGTGACTCGGTTACCAAATACAAAATGCTTCGTGGGAGGCAACCCATGCTTATCCTCGTAATATTATGTAATAATAAATAAGTGTTTTTTTGTTGTGAGAAGGTGTGCTTCTTTCCATTCTCCTTTGCTTGTGTTTTTTGTGCTTGTCAGGATTGGCAAGGTTTTTTGAGCCTCTGTGTCGGGTTTTGTCCTTCGATCCTCAGCTTCAAATCCTCAGCTTCATTTGGGGTAATCCAATATTCCAAATCTTATCGGACTAAAGGTATATCTTATAAGCATACTTAATAAACGGCTTAGGATTTACGTAGAGACCCTTCTAAAAACATTGAGGACAATGTTTAATTCTAGTATGAGGGGGGGGGTCTGTCGATTTAATTGTGCTTGCAGCTCGGTTTTTCTCGTCAATCTTGTTTTTACCGCCAAAAAATTACAAAAAATGAAAAATATATAAAATTTTTCAAAATAAAATATGTGTTTTGTCACAAATTGGACTTCCTCTAGGTAGAAGGAGAATAAACTTTTGACTCGATGAGCGAGTTGAGCTCTAGTTGTTCCCTTAACCTAGGCTAGCATTCGCAAAAAATTCACGGTAGAACGGAAAAAATACTAGAGTATAGTATGAATTGGATGCTAAACAAGGATTATTTGAAATCTTAAGAGCTCATGTATGTTAATTTGTGTCTTTTCTCCCATTAAGCTCCTACATCGACTAATAATAGTCGCTAATTTTGGAGATTAAACTTAAAATCAAACAATTTTTATGTATTTAATAGCAAAAAATATTAGTCTTAGTTCAATTTTATACTTGATTTTTCACAAAAGATGTCTTTCTCTATATAGAGTAAATATAATATATACTATATATATAATTATATTATTTATATTTATTTTATATTTTTATATTTATATTTATATATATATTATAAAATATTATATAATTAATTAATAATAATAATAATAATAATAATAATTATAAACCGTGGGCTGATAAAAGTTTGCTGTATCTTGCCGGCTCACAACCGATGTTACAGCCTTCTAAAGAAAGCCCATAGTAAGAATAAAAATCCGAGACTGATAAAAGTTTGCTGCATCTTGCCGGCTCACAACCGATGTTGCAGCCTTCTAAAAGGTCAAGGAAATCACCGAGGTCGAAATAAGACTCCTGGACCATGGTCGGCTCGCATACCGATGTGGCAGTTGTTTAAAGGACCGAGGTTTAATAATGATGCGGCCTTCTAAAAGGTCGAGGGTTACAATTGCATCAATGTTATGTTTAATATTAAGTGTGAATTAATAAATAGATCTCTTTTTGTTAAATTTAAATATGCTTTTGAACTTTGACTAATTCATTTTAAAGTTTTTCTAAATAAGCTATGTGTATACGGGAAACCTAAGAGTTCTTGAAACCTAAGGTCCGTGAGTCCCGATACTAGTCTCCGTGGGGTGTCAAAAGCCAGGTCACTTAGCCGTAAGGTTGGGATGTGCCGAGAGGAAAGTCGCTACATGGGATGATCTCGCCTTCAAACTCATTATTCTCGGGTGGAACGTAAAGCATAGAATTTTGCAATACGTTGATCCATGGTTGAAATTCAAAATGGCACATTCACCTAAGATATAATAATTGTCGGGAGTGAAAAGTTCACAAGATGCAAATATGAGTAGTGTTAGCATCTTAACTGATATTTAACGGTGATTTCGTTTTAAGCTTGGTTTGGAAAGAGTGAAAAGTCGGGGACGATGAATTTATCCCTTTTGGGGCATTTTCGGATCGAAATGCATCTTGTTCTATGATCCCCAACGGTTATGAAAATAACGAAAGTCAAATATGTTAGTTAGTTGCTAAAAAAAATTAAAAAAAATAAAAAAATAAAAAAAAATAAAAAAAAGAGAAAAAGGAAAATAACCAAAATATTAGTAGTAATAGGTGTATATATTTAAGAATGGTAAAAACGGGGATTTTCGAAGCTATTGAATCTTTAATTCCCCTCGATGAACACTTAGCCACTTTTCGAGAGAATTAGTCGAGGGGGATTGAGATTCTTGGTTTTCCTAAGTGTTTACTTATAGCATTGCGTGAGGACACGACAATATCTTAGTACGGGAGATTTTGGTATGTGCTTAATTACACATACCTTTTACCTTTTAAAACGAGCTTAAATGACTAAAAATGTACGGAAAATACAATGTATATGCTTGTTTTTGTGTTTTTGTATGTGCAGGTAACAGATACCAAGAAAATGACAAAACACAGGCAAAACTAGACAAAACCGAGCACGAGATTGGAAAGAGCACGAGAATTCAAGTCTGACGGTGGTATCATCTTTTATCGGGCTGGCCCGACACCATTTATATGGGTCGGACCGACCCATACGTATTATAATAAAATGATATCAACTTTCAAATGCAGCCATGATCCATTATTAACTGCTGGCCCAGCAGTTGGACTTATAGTGAGCAGCCTAGTTTTGAAATAATGAAATCAAGTCCAAAAACAAGCAAGGAAACGAGGCCCAAGTCCCAGTCTGCTTATACATCACGCATATTATAAAATGAAAAGAGGAGGCATGAAATGATATGATATCTTGATTATTTTTACATCTTTTTGGCTTTCTTATTTTTTCCACGCATCATTTTTGTTACCAGCTCAAGGTAGTAGTAAGATAGATTAGGAAAAATTCTACACGCATCTTAAATTTTATTTTCATTTTTTTTAATGTCATTCGTTTTAAATAGGAGTAGAATAATTCATATTCAGCTTATTGTTTAGGAGATTTTGTATCAGCTTATTTGCCGGATTGATTTGTTGATCGATGACTCGAATGGTGTGAAAGTTTATGGATTTATTTTTATTTATTTTTTGTTTCGATCGTGATGTTGATGGTTTAATTTATTGTTCGATTGCTATTGTTCTATCACAGGTTTAATTTTGTTCTTCCCTTTTGTTCTATCTCAGCAGCAACAATCATTAGTAGAGTAGGTTTACTTATTGTATTAATAGCTTATTGTTGTGCAGTTGTGCTTAATTTCTGGTCTTGTTTTAGCTTATTCACATGTTGGTTCACCAGTAATCTCAAGAAGAATTGAGTTTTGTTTAATCTGTTGCAATATTAGGATGCTAGAAAGAAAGAGCCAATCGAAGGCCCCCAATTATGTTTGGCAGTTTAGATATAAATTCGTTTTGTTAGTAAAATTTAGAACAAATTTGTGCATTGTTTTAACTGTTTCAAATTAACGGTTTATGAGTTTTAATTTTTGACAATTCCGATTCAACACATGAGGCGAGGAGTTTACGGGTTGTATAAGCTAGATTTATTTCAAAGGTTAGAACTTAATTAGATTTTATAAGCTTATTAGGATATAAAATTTAAATATTTTATAATCTATTAAGTAAATAAAGTTTAAGTAAGAAATAAACTTGGCATCAAGTCTAGTTTATGCAATTGGACGGTTTTATTCGTTTTCGGTTCGGCATTCGGGTTCTACTTCTTATCTCTTTTCAATTCTAATTAGTTATAGTTTAAATTTGCTTATTATGTCTTTTACCGTTATGCCTATTATTGTTATTTTAGTTGCCATGTTTAGTTAGTATGTTTATTTGTTGCTTTATTCGTTTATACTTATTGTTATGCTTAGTTTAGTTGTTATTATTTCCATATTTATCGTAGACTTGTAGTATGCTCGTTTATTATTTGCTCGTTGATTGTTGTTTAGTTTATTGTTATTTAATTTATTGTCATTGTCGTTTATTGTTATTTAGCGAGCATGCCCGTTTTAGTATTATTTTAGCTTTATTATAGTTTTTATATTATATTTTTAGTTTAAAACCAAAACCAAAATATTTGTCATTCAAGCATCAAACGAAACATTCTTGTGAATTTCAATTCATCTCTCGCCGTGGAAACGACACTCGGAAGATAGACTATTATTTTTTTTCCTAAAGTAATTGTCATATCAAACTGGATACTCACTATACTATTACTATTTGGTATTATATATTATATATATTATTTTATATATTATATATTTTACTCGAATCAGTTTTTGGCGCCGTTGCCGGGGAGAGGTGTAGCGATTTTTACGGGATTGTTTGTGTTCGAGCCTTGAAGACCCTTCCTTGTGAAGTTATTTTCTTTATAAAAAATATATAAAAAAATAAAAAAAAAAAATATTAAAAAAAAAAGTAAGTAAAAAATATTTTCTTTTCTTTTATAAGTTCAATCATCATATAAAAAATATATTAAAAAAATAATAATAAAAAAAAAAACAAAGTTGGTAAAAAAAAACCAAGAAATAATACCTTCAATTGAGGTATTGTCCATAATAAGTTCCCAACTCGAATAAAAGATTTAAAAACTTGCCTTTTGTGTCACTTGCTATATACGGCTCACCTCTAAAAAG
>BQNB010143893.1:0-16930 GCA_026074375.1 Tanacetum coccineum | reverse complement strand
ACACAATCATCAACCATTTTTTCTTTACCCTTATCAGTTTTCCTAGTTACATAATCATCCATCACTTTTCCTAAGTTTTGATTACCAATTATGTCATCCAACCCCAAGAAAGGGTCAAAATCATTATCTAATTCAGCAATAAGTGGCGATGTAAAATTTATGTTTAGTCGAGTTAGATCATGTTCTATATAAACATTAATCAACTTATGTTCACCAACATGTTTAGACAAACAAATGACATCCTCATCACATGCTAATGCTTTAAGCCCATAATCTAGATCATTATTCGGAACCCTAAAATGGTAAAACATTGGTCTTTCATAAGTATACCCAAACTCTTTCATAAAGGAGCTCAACTCAAGCACCGAAAAGGTATCAATATCTATTAAATCAGTGTATGCTTCTTGACCATTAACATACCTCCTCTCAGGAAACCCAACAAACATGCCTCCATGATGTATCTTCAATGAGAACATGTTCGCATTTGCATCTAAAATAACAATATTACAACATTTTTAGTTTTCATCAACATGTTATTTTTATAAAACAAAAAAAGATCATAACCCTAAACCCACAAAACATTATAGCGTAAAAACTTACCATAAGCACTCCTAACTCTGGAGAGATCATCATCTGGCTTTCGTATCCTAGAAACATCACAAGCGATGGTAATTGTTAACAATGATTTTTTTTAATCACAACTTTAAGGCCTTAAATTGTTAGGTGGAAGATGAAGAGGAGGGGAGCATTGGGATTTGAATTTGAGCTTTGGGAAAATGTAAAGTGAGAAGTACTATATCTTAGGGTATATAAGTGGTGATATAAAGGCCTCGAACGACTAAAATAAACGTCTGTTACAAATAGGGATGATAAGTGTTACTAGTTTAAAAAGCAAGGATGATCGGTGTAGTTTTTAATACTTAGGGACGGTTTTTGTAATTTGTTGTAAACCACAGGGACGAAACATTTAGTTCTCAGAAAATAATTTTGAAAAATACATTCCTTCTGCCTTCTTCCCTACTTTTCCTCTTCACAATAAAAACCCTAATCAAAATATCACATTCTTTCTGCCCTAATTCACTCCCTCTCTTCCTCTTTACTTAAAAAACCCCAGTTAATTCACACACACAAAAACACACACACATAGTTAAATCAAAATCAATCAGATGGCTTTGAATTACATGACTAGGTATATCTTGACAAGCATACTCCTCTTCCTAACAGTTGGAATGTATTGTAAGTGTTGATTAGGATTTTTTTATCGAATTTTGGTGTTTAATTTTGAATGTCCTGATAATCGATTGCGAGATTATGTATAGAATTTCATTTTGAAATTTTTGTGTAGATCTGTTCATAGTCATGAATGAATCTTTTGTATTTGGTTCATTAAATTTGAAGCTGTTCATGAAAATAATTGAATATCATTACTTTGATACTTTTAGTTTCTGAATTAGATTGTGAGTAGCATTAGGTTTTGGTATAATTTCATTTTGGGATGGTGAAGTGATGAAAATTTGATGCATGTAAGGTGTTTGACGAAACGCCTAATAGAGTAAAAGCTGACTAGAAAAGTGAAAAGAGTAACTACTTAAGTATTTATGCTATAATTTGTTTGTTATAAGCTGTCATTGAATGTAGGTGACTGTCTATGCCTTGTATATTGTTCGAAACTTTAAGCAGTGGTGTTGTTGTGAGTGGTCACCGCTGAGTTTTAGGATGACAGGTGTAGATTGTAGATACAGACAATGACATGTGTAGATTGTAGATACAGACAATACCTCCTCTTTGGTTATCACTTTCGTTTGATCATAGAATTGCTAGTGTGAATGATATCCGATTATGGCTTTTGGTTCTGTTCATGATAACTATTGACTCCATCATTTGAGTTTTAGTTACTACCGCTTGTAGACATTGTAGGTCATCACCATTTTCTGGTTGAACCATGCATGCTAAGAAGTCTCAGGTATTTTCTTTGATATAGAGATCACCTAAACGGCTAGACAATGACAATGATAAATAAATAATGGACTAGCTATGTTGCCTTAGTGTTTCATTCTTAATTTCTTTAACTTAAGTTGTGTCATTTTCATATCGAATTTAGTTTACATGCTACAACACCACTTATGCACAATTTGCTTGTATTGTTTCATACAGCCAAACATGCCACTATCTATACGCTTGGAAACTATATCGCTTTGCTGGTTGGATATGCTTTTGTGCATCACCGTTATCTCAAGAGGAACCACCTCTGGTTTTCTCCTCCTCTTCTTGCTGTGATCTCCCTAATCATTCTTGGTTTCACCTCTCATAAAGCCATTTCGAATCTCCAAAAAACATTTTCCCGCCTCGCCAGGCCCGCTCTTTTGTTCTCTACCGGGTTATCTGTAAGCCTAAATAGACAGCCACATGTTTAATCGTTTGTTTTCAAGTTATATACCGGATGAAAGTAATGATTACTTTTATGTCTTGTAGGCCGCTATTGTTTATGAGACGGAGGTTTTGAAGATACGTCGCTAAGCTGCAACTGATGGACTTGCTTCTGCAATTATTGGCAAGTTCTGGCTAACATTGGATACAATTTTGCAGCTGCTTGAGTCCATTTACGGTCATGATGTTAATTCGGATGAACGTGGTTCAGATGCTGGTTCGGATGGTGGTTCAGATGTTAATGGCGGTTTAGCAGCAGTAGATGCTGGTTCAGATGCTGGTTCGGATGGTGGTTCAGATGTTAATGGCGGTTTAGCAGCAGTAGATGTTGGTTCAGTTGCTGGTTCGGATGGTGGTTTAGATGTTAATGGCGGTTCAGATGTTAATGGTGGTTCAGATGTTAAAGTTGTGAGTTGATTTTTTCTTGTCTTGAGGTAATCCAAGTTTCTGGCATGGACTATAAGTTGGACCTGAAGGTATTGGCTAATCTATTGCTTTTGGCTTTACGGGCATGTTACAAGCATGGTAACTCTAATGTTAAAAAGTTGTTAGCTGATGGTGCACGAAATAGTATAATAAACTGTATAATTGTATAGCCTCACAAAAATAGATTACCACAAACTGATTCAACATGTTACGGATAGATTTATTTTACGTAATTCTTGAACATAAAATATGTTCAAGAATTATGTAAAATAAATCTATCCGTAACATGTAGAATCAGTTTGTGGCAAAATATGTTCAAGAATTATGTAAAATAAATCTATCCGTAACATGTAGAATCAGTTTGTGGCAATCTATTTTTGTGAGGCTATACAATTATACAGTTTATTATACTATTTCGTGCCCCATCAGCTAACAACTTTTTAACATTAGAGTTACCATGCTTGTAACATGCCCGTAAAGCCAAAAGCAATGGATTAGCCAATACCTTCAGGTCCAACTTGTAGTCCATGCCAGAAACTTGGATTACCTCAGGACAAGAAAAAATCAACTCACAACTTTAACATCTGAAACGCCATTAACATCTGAAACGCCATTAACATTTGAACCACCATCCGAACCAGCAACTGAACCAGCATCTACTGCTGCTAAACCGCCATTAACATCTGAAGCACCATCCGAACCAGCATCTGAACCAGCATCTACTGCTGCTAAACCGCCATTAACATCTGAACCACCATCCGAACCAGCATCTGAACCACGTTCATCCGAATTATCATAATGACCATAAATGGACTCAAGCATCTGTAGAATTGTATCCAATGTTAGCCAGAACCTGCCAGTAATTGCAGAAGCACGTCCATCAGTTGCATCTAGGCGACGTATCTTCAAAACCTCCGTCTCATAAACAATAGCGGCCTACAAGACATAAAAGTAATCATTACTTTCATCCGGTATATAACTTGAAAACAAACGATTAAACATGTGGCTGATAACCCGGTTGAGAACAAAAGAGCGGGCCCGACGAGGCGGGAAAATGTTTTTTGGAGATTCCAGATGGCTTCACGAGAGGTGAAACCAAGAATGATTAGGGAGATCACAGCAAGAAGAGGAAGAGAAAACCAGAGGTGGTTCCTCTTGAGATAACGGTGATGCACAAAAGCATATCCAACCAGCAAAGCGATATAGTTTCCAAGCGTATAGATAGTGGCATGTTTGGCTGTATGAAACAATACAAGCAAAATGTGCATAAGTGGTGTTGTAGCATGTAAAGTAAATTCGATATGAAAATGGCACAACTTAAGTTAAAGAAATTAAGAATGAAGCACTAAGGCAACAGAGCTAGTCCATTATTTATTTATCATTGTCATTGTCTAGCCGTTTAGGTGATCTCCATATCAAAGAAAATACCTGAGACTTCTTAGCATGCATGGTTCAACCAGAAAATGGTGATGACCTACAATGTCTACAAGCGGTAGTAACTAAAACTCAAATGATGGAGTCAATAGTTATCATGAACAGAACCAGAAGCCATAATCGGATATCATTCACACTAGCAATTCTATGATCAAATGAAAGCGATAACCAAAGAGGAGGTACTGTATCTACAATCTACACATGTCATCCTAAAACTCAGCGGTGACCACTCACAACAACACCACTGCTTAAAGTTTCGAACAATATACAAGGCATAGACAGTCACATACATTCAATGACAGCTTATAACAAACTAATTATTATAGAATGATAGAAAACCCTTTGAGTTATGATTTATTATTGATCACTATTTATAGTGGTAAAACCCTAATACCCTAAACCTACAAACGGGCTTGGGCCTATTTATTCACTAATACTCCCCCGCAGTCCGAGCGGCAAAATCGCAAAAGCTTGGACTGGAGTAGTAAACTAGAAAAGAAAAGAAAAAAAGACAAAACATTAAAAGAAATAATAGCGATGAAGACATCCGACAACAAGCGTCTTTAAACAATCTTCAAACTTAAAGTCATGAACTGATAAACCTGGATAAACTAATATAACCGAAGCACAAACAACAACATACGATTGTGTGAATTTGTTACCTTAGCACAAATCACCAACACAAATAACGATTGTGTGGATTTGTGACCTTAGCACAAATCACCAACACAACAAACAAATAATAAAACTTCAAAAAACATAATAGCTGCTGCACCACGGTCTTGCTGATCAAGAAACAGATCTTCAGATCCGACACAAGTAAAAAAGATCACGATAATATTGGAAGGATGGCTGGTGACGATGACGTCATGCTTTTCTTTGAGGGCTGGTGATGATGACGATGGCGGTTAGGGGTTTTTTATTTAGGGTTTGACAAGGATCCCTCCGAATCATCGACGAGTTGTCGATGACCAGGGGACAACTATTTTTGTGAAGAAGGTTAGTGTTTTTGAGCGGAAGATACGTGATTAGGGTTTAGAATCTTAATGGCTGATACCATGTAGAATGATAGATATTGTATTGATTGAATGAATTACATAAGAGATGACATATCTATTTATAATAAATAGATAGCTTTGTAAATAAGCAACATCAAACCTAACCCTAATGGATCACAAGCCCACAATCAAGCTTGGGCCACTTATTTGTCTAACAATTATAGCATAAATACTTAAGTAGTTACTCTTTTCACTTTTCTAGTCAGCTTTTACTCTCTTAGGCTAATTTCCATCACTTCACCATCCCAAAATGAAATTATACCAAAACCTAATGCTACTCACAATCTAATTAAGAAACTAAAAGTATCAAAGTAATGATATTCAATTATTTTCATGAACAGCTTCAAATTTAATGAACCAAATACAACAGATTCATTCATGACTATGAACAGATCTACACAAAAATTTCAAAACGAAATTCTATACATAATCTCGCAATCGATTATCAGGACATTCAAAATTAAACACCGGAATTCAATAAAAAAATCCTAATCAACACTTACAATACATTCCAACTGTTAGGAAGAGGAGTATGCTTGTCAAGATAAGCCTAGTCATGTAATTCAAAGCCATCTGATTGATTTTGATTTAACTGTGTGTGTGTGTTTTTGTGTGTGTGAATTAACTGGGTTTTTTTAAGTAAAGAGGAAGAGAGGGAGTGAATTAAGGCAAAAAGAATGTGATATTTTGATTGGGGTTTTTATAGTGAAGAGGAAAAGTGGGGAAGAGGGCAGGAGGAATGTATTTTTCAAAATTATTTTTTGAGAATTACATGTTTCGTCCCTGTGGTTTACAACAAATTACGAAAACCGTCCCTAAGTATTAAAAACTACACCGATCATCCTTGCTTTTTAAACTAGTAACACTTATCATCCCTATTTGTAACGGACGTTTATTTTAGTCGTTCGAGGCCTTTATATCACCACTTATATACCCTAAGAGTAAAGGGTGTAGTGAAGAGGTTTTACCTCTTCATTTGGGCCCCACTGCTGCCACCTTAGCGCCACCTCATTTCAACACAACACACAAAAACACCCCTTCACTCATGACATTTCTCTCTCCTCTTCATTTGGGCCCCACCCACTCATAATTTTATTTTCTTTTCCATTTTTCACACATATTAAAATTCATTTCATAAAATAAAAATTACAAATACAGAAAATAAAAATACAATATGAAAATAAAAAAAACAATACGAAAATAAAAATAACAATACGAAAATAAAAATAAACTACAGAAATAACTAATATTTCGCCATTATTTGTGCTTGTTTGTTTTTATAATTGTCTTCGTTGGTTGAGGCAAAGAGTCGGCATCAATCGTGAGAAACTGCAACTCGTTTAGCTCCGTTGCCGACTGTTCTTTAACTTTCTTTGCCTCGTACGCCGATTTACCGGCTTGGATCTTCTGGCGTAATTCCTCGTTTAAAATGTCCTTCATAGACCCTGAACCACTACTCACGCTGCTCTCAGTTGTTTCTGATTTTGTCTTCTTGGCGGGTCTCGTTTTACCCGGTGGTCGAGGCCGAGCATCTAGACTGAATATTTCTGTGTGATCCTCCGAGTCAAAGTGATCCACTGCGTCCCATTTTGGGTGTTTTTTGAGCACCCTCCACCCGTGTTCGTATGCAAATTTTTTCCCCTTATTACAAGCCAAATATTCGGCCTTTGCAGCTTCCAAAACATCATCGTCATTTTCACCGCTTTTACGAGTTATTCCTTTGTAAATAGCGTGAAACTTTTGACAATTGGGGTGCATCCGATTCCATTTCCCCGTTATCATATTCTTGGTACGAGAAACGCCATTGGTACTTTTGTTGAAATCGTCATGAATCTGTCCCCAAAAGCATTCTTCGTTTCGGTCATTCCCGATATCATTTTCCGAAACTCTGACCACAAACCTCGACAATAACTTTCTCCTCGGTCCACAAGTCCAACGCACGGAAGTTTGAGTCAGAGCTGTTGTCGTCATCACAACATCTTCTTCGTCTTTGATGTTGTCGTCGTCTGCGGACAAATCAACCGCGGGGATGGATGATTTTTTTGCCATTCGTTTTCCTTTTCGATGGGTTTCTTTTGGTGGTGGTTGTGGTTGTAGTACCTTGAATTGTGTTTCGGGGACATTTTGGGTTTGGAAATTTTGAAATTGTGTGTTGAGTTGCGCTTGTTGAAACGCTTGTTGTTGTTGAAAATAGATTTGTTCGGGTGTCATTTGGGGAAAGTATTGTGAAGCATAAGGGAATTGGACGGATGGGAATTGGGAGGAGCTTCCGATAGAGTTTTGTGAAGATGGCGTCGACGGGTTCGAGGATGACGATTGATTCGAGTTAGTTGTGCCAAGGAGCTGCGAGAAGTTCAGATTAGGAAACCCATCATTTGAGATTCGAGACATTTTTTTATTGTAGGTAGAAAGAATTGTAAATTGAATGTATTTGTGTGTGTTTAAAATGATAAAAGTGTTGGATATATATAGATTTTAAAAATTAATTTTAATAATTTTTTTTTTTTAAACTATTCGTTGCCAACGGATAGTTTTGGAGGGGGGCCCATTTTTTACAATGTTCATTTTGAGTCGTTTTGTGGCGAAGGAGACGGCGAAGAGGGGGGCGGTAGTGCGGCGAGTCCACGCGACTGCACACCAGCACGACGAGGGTCTCTCGTCCCACTACAAAAAAGCAAAAAAACCCCACCCTTTACTCTAAGATACAATACTTCTCACTTTACATTTTCCCAAACCTCAAATTCAAATCCCAATGCTCCCCTCCTCTTCATCTTCCACCTAGCAATTTGAGGCCTTAAAGTTGTGATTAAAAAAAATCATTGTTAACAATTACCATGGCTTATGATGTTTCTAGGATACGAAAGCCAGATGATGATCTCTCCAGAGTTAGGAGTGCTTATGGTTAGTTTTTATGCTATGATGTTTTGTGGGTTTAGGGTTATGATCTTTTTTGTTTTATTAAAATTACATGTTGATGAAAACTAAAAATGTTGTAATATTGTTATTTTAGATGCAAATGTGAACATGTTCTCGCTGATGATACATCATGGAGGTGTGTTTGTTGGGTTTCCTGAGAGGAGGTATGTTAATGGTCAAGAAGCATACATTGATTTAATAGATATTGATACCTTTTCGGTGCTTGAGTTGAGCTCCTTTATGAAAGAGTTAGGGTATACTCATGGAAGACCAATGTTTTACCATTTTAGGGTTCCGAATAATGATCTAGATTATGGGCTTAAAGCATTAGCATGTGATGAGGATGTCATTACTTTGTCTAAACATGTAGGTGAACATAAGTTGATTAATGTTTATATAGAACATGATCTAACTCGACTAAACATAAATTTCACATCACCACCTGTTGCTGAATTAGATAATGATTTTGACCCTTTCTTGGGGTTGGATGACATAATTGGTAATCAAAACTTAGGAAAAGTGATGGATGATTGTGTAACTAGGAAAACTGATAAGGGTAAAGAAAAAATGGTTGATGATTGTGTAACAACGAAGGCTAATAAAGGTAACAAAAGAGTGGTGGATGATGGTGAAAATAGTAACGATAGTGATGATAGTCAAGATGGTGATTTCATGGTGGTTAAGGAAAACATGGTAGATGAAGTTGAAGTAGACATGCAAAACTATTACCTAAACATTGATCCTTAAGTTGAGTTCCCAGGTTGTAGTAGCCATAGTGCTATTAATAATGAAGCTAAAGATGTTGATAAACATGTAGAAGTCATAGACAATGACTCATTTGATAGTTCTAAGTCTGATGAAGGTGACGATATAAGAAAAAGGAAACTAAAGGAGTTAAGGAAAACAACACATGTGATGATAACTTGAATGAGTCAACATTTTGGGAGTTTAAATGAAGTTAAATTGTTAGTTAAAAAGCATTCTTTGGAAACTAGGAGAGAGCTAAAACTTGTGAAAAATGATAAAGAAAGAGTGAGGGCTATTTGTTTTGGCACAATTCTAGTATTCTCTGATGGGCCAAATGATGGTGGGCCTAGTAACATTGGGTGTAGTAGCATTGTGCCTATTAACATTAGGTGTAGTAGCATTGAGCCTATTTATTAGTGAATAAATAGGCCCAAGCCCGTTTGTGGGTTTAGGGTATTAGGGTTTTACCACTATAAATAGTGGTCAATAATAAATCATAACTTAAAGGGTTTTCTATCATTCTACATGGTATCAACCATTAAGATCCTAAACCCTAATCACGTATCTTCCGCTCAAAAACACTAACCTTCTTCACAAAATAGTCGTCCTCCGTTCATCGACAACTCGTCTATGATTCGGAGGGATCCTTGTCAAAAAAAAAAAAAACTTGTCGCCATCGTCACCACTCACCTCCCTCTCGTCATTGGTGGTTTTGGTGTTGACTTTGAACACTATCATTATAGTTATTTAATTGTTTTTTTATGTCGAATCCAGGGTATTAATTCTCGAGACGACTTTTGTTGGTGTCGAATCTAGGGTTCTTATTCCCGAGATGACTTTTGTTGGTGTCGAATCTAGGGTATAAATCCCGAGACGACTTTTGTCGAATCTAGGGTATCAAGTCCCGAGATGACTTTTGTCGAATCTAGGGTATAAGTCTCGAGACGACTTTTAGTTTTTGGCAGATAGATACAGGTTGAGTCTGCCATCTTTGACAAGATAAATATACCTTGAGTCTGCCGTGTTAAGCAGATAGATACAGGTTGAGTATGCCATCTTTGAAAAGATAGATATACCTTGAGTCTGCCGTGTTAAGCAGATAGATACAGGTTGAGTCTGCCATCTTTGACAAGATAGATATACCTTGAGTTTGCCGTGTTAAGCAGATAGATACAGGTTGAGTATGCCATCTTCGACAGATAGATATACCTTGAGTCTGCATGAATAAGATGATAGAAGAAGAAGAGCTTTCAACTCAAACATACAACGGAGAAGAGAAGAAAGAAAGAAAAAGAGAAGAATTAGGCGATTTCAACATTCTATCCAGTTTGTCCATCCGGAAGACCCCCGTTCAAACTGCAGGGGAGTGTTAGACAAATAAGTGGACCAAGCCCGATTGTGGGCTTGTGGTCCATTAGGGTTAGGTTTGATGTTGCTTATTTACAAAGCTATCTATTTATTATGAATAGATATGTCATCTCTTATGTAATTCATTCAATCAATAAAATATCTATCATTCTACAGTATTAACACAGGTGCAAAACCTAGTAGCAAAAAACAGAAAAAGGAAGGTATTGGTAGAGTTTTTAAGGACAAACCACAAGGGAATCAATATCCTTAGATTTTGCATGTTTCAATGCTTAAAGAGGATGAAACTTGGGTGGTGAAAACATTTAATGATGTTCATAAGTGCCTTCAACAAATAAATGTCAAAGTTGCTACAGCTGGTTTCCTTTCTCAATAAATTATAGATCAAGTTGAAGTTAATCCTGAAATCCCAGTGAAAGCAATCCAAGATCAGTTACAAAAGAAATATCGTTTAGATGTATCAAAGATGAAAGCTTTCAGGGCTAAATCTAAAGCTTATGCTCACGTAAGAGGTGATTACAGAGAACAATATAAGGTCTTGAGGAATTATTGTTTGGAATTGAGTCATAAGAACCCACGTACCACCGTTAGGATTGAAGTTGAACCGGAAGAAGATCCAAATGTTGAAACAAGAGTGTTTAAGAGAATATATATTTGTTTAGATCCTTTAAAAGACGGCTGGAATAAGGGATCTATTTGGTTTGGACGAGGCTTTCATGAAAGGTCCTTTCTCCGGGCAAGTACACGCTGTTGTAGGTTTGGATTCAAACAATGGGATTTATCCGGTGGCTTATGCTATTGTGGAAGCCGAAAATAAAGACTCATGGACTTGGTTTTTGGAGTGCCTCGGTGATGATCTTAACTTGGGTCCAATGTCAAACTTCACTTTTATTACCGATAGACAAAAGGTAAATTACTCAATTGATTTTCATTTTTAATATATAGAGTTAAGTACATTTTTGGTCCTGGTGGTTTGGTGCGTTTTCTCACTTTTGGTCCAAAATTAAAAAAAGGTTTGGTTTTGGTCCAAAACACATAGTTTCGTTCCACTTTCGGTCCAAAAGACATAGTTTTAATCCACTTTTAGTCCAAAACTTTTAGTCCAAATTCAATGGATTGGACTAAAAGTGGACCAAAACTATGTTTTTGACCAAAACCAAACATTTTTTTAATTTTAGACCAAAAGTGAAATCGCACCAAACCACAAGGACCAAAAATGTACTTAACTCTAATATATATCCTGGATTATAATTATTAATTATTATTTATTTAGTTTATTTAGTTTCCTTTTATGACATATATTGATCAGAACCTATTTAATAGTTTCCACATCAATATTTACTAGTTTCCTTTATTATATAATCTTGGTCAACTATTTAGTAGTTTCATTTGTTATGTAATCTTAGTCGACAAGATAAGTCTATTATAAATAGGCCATTAGGATTGTATTCTTATTATGTTGAATGATAAAGAATATTGATTTGCTAATCAATTGGGGAGTCGGTTTATCTCACTAATATAAACCATTGGGGGTTGGTTTATCTCATCAAAATAGACCATTTATCTTGTTTATTTGTTCTTTTATCTCTTTAATCGATTCGGTTCGTATCAATTTCTATCAGAGCTGTTTCGATTCTAAGGTTTTCAAGAAAAAAAAATCATTGTTCATCGGCTACTGTTCATCAGAACACTATTCATCCGAAACATTATTCACCTTCATAAATTGTCCTTCTCGAGAAGGAATGGAAGGGAAGAGCTTTGAAGAAGGGTTAGCTGAGATCACACAGACGCTGAAACGGCTACAATCCACATTGTTGTTTCACCAAAATAAACTGAAGGAATCTTTTAGACAGTCCCTTCAAAATTTCTCATTGGCGCGTCGAGATATCTCACTGGCGACGACTGACTGAAAAGATTCACAGATCGATAAAAGCAGCAATAAAGGAAGAGGTTGATCATGAGGAACAGTTTGATTTTTTGGGAGTCCAATTAAATCAACGGATACCTAACAGGACGGTCAAGGCGAGGAAGGTCAAGGCAATGTTGTTCTGGAGAAAGTTTATTGTTACAATTGATCGAACTAGAAGACCTAAAAGTATCCAATCTGTAGTAATGCTTAGGCTGGGACACCATCATCCAAGTGTTGCACGTGGGAACATCCGTGTTCTTGGGCTGAATGTACAAAGGGTCAGGCAACATCCTCCTCGACTTGTTTATTAAATTTGCTATTGGCCGATTTTACACTACAAGGGAAATCAAAGACAAATTTGGGATCCCGAAATCACGTGGCTCAAGATTTCAAAGGAGCACCTTGAGGACAAGGTGTTTTTGCGGGGCGGAGTAATGATACGATCCTGGATTATAATTATTAATTATTATTTATTTAGTTTATTTAGTTTCCTTTTATGGCATATATTGATAAGAACCTATTTAATAGTTTCCACATCAATATTTACTAGTTTCCATAATCTTTAGTTTCTTTTGTTATGTAATCTTAGTCGATAAGATAACTCTATTATAAATAGGCCATTAGGATTGTATTCTTACCAATGTTTTGAAAACCGGGTCTCTAATCGACCCGGTCGAGTCACCGGGTCACCGGGTTACCGGTTCAACCGGTTGGCCCGCCGGGTCAACCCGGTTTATTTTAGACCAAAAGTGAAATCGCACCAAACCACAAGAACCAAAAATGTACTTAACTCTATTTATTTAGTTTATTTAGTTTCCTTTTATGGCATATATTGATAAGAACCTATTTAATAGTTTCTACTCATATTTATAGTTTCCTTCTAATTTTTAGAATATTGGTCAACTATTTATTAGGTTTCCTTTGTTAGTAATCTTAGTCGACAAGATAAGTCTTATTTTATAAATAGGCATATGGATTGTATTTATTATTATGTTGGAATGATAAAGAATAAGATTTGCGAATCAATTGGGAGAAGGTTTTATCTCACATAATATAAACCATTGGGGGTTGGTTTATCTCATCAAAATAGACCATTTATCTAGTTTATTTGTTCTTTTATCTCTTTAATCGATTCAGTTCGTATCAATTGGTATGTTTTCAAAAAAAAAATCACTGTTACTGTTCATCGGTTACTGTTCATCAAAACACTATTCATTCGAAACATTATTCACCTTTAGAAATTATCCTCGAGAAGGAATGGAAAGGAAGAGCTTTGAAGAAGGGTTAGCTGAGATCAGGCTGACAATCCACGTTGTTGTTTCACCAAACTAAACTGAAGGAATCTTTTAGACAGGCGCGTCAAGATTTCTCATTGGCGCGTCGAGATATCTCACTGGTGACTAAAAAGCTTCACATATCAATAAAAGCATCAATAAAGGAAGAGGTTGATCACGAGGAACAGTTTGATTTTTTGGGAGTCCAATTAAATCAACAAATTCCTAACAGGACGGTCAAGGCGAGGAAGGCCAAGGCAAGGTTGTTCTGGAGAAAGTTTACTGTTACAATTGATCGAACTAGAAGACCTAAAAGTATCCAATCTGTAGTAATGCTTAGGCTGGGACACCATCATCCAAGTGTTGCAGGTGTGAAGATCCGTTTTCTTGGGCTGAATGTACAAAGGTTGGGCTGAATGTACAAAGGGTCAGGCAACATCCTCCTCGACTTGTTTATCAAGTTTGCTATTGGCTGATTTCACACTACAAGGGAAATCAAAGACAATATTTGGGAACTCGAATCCCGTGGTCTCAAGAGTTCAAATGAGCACTTGAGGACAAGTGTTTTTGCTGGGGCGGCAGTTGTAATTGATTCGTTCCCTAGATTATAATTATTAATTATTATTTATTTGAGTTAAGTACATTTTTGGTCCTGGTGGTTTGGTGCGTTTTCTCACTTTTGGTCCAAAATTCAAAAAAGGTTTGGTTTTGGTCCAAAACACATAGTTTCGTTCCACTTTCGGTCCAAAATACATAGTTTCGTTACACTTTTGAGTCCAAAAGTCATAGTTTTAGTCACTTTTAGTCAAATTCAAGGGAGGATTGGGCGAAAAGTGGAGATCCGAAATATGTTTTGGACCAAAACCAAACCTTTTTTGAATTTTGGACCAAAAGTGAAATCGCACCAAACCACAAGAACCAAAAATGTACTTAACTCTATTTATTTATTTAGTTTCCTTTTATGGCATATATTGATAAGAACCTATTTAATAGTTCTCCACCATCAATATTTACTAGTTTCCTTTATTATATAATCTTGGTCAACTATTTAGTAGTTTTCCGTTTTAGTTATGTAAACCTTAGTTCGACAGATTTAAGTCTGTTATAAACCTAGGCCATTAGGATTGTCTTTCTTAGATGTTGAATGATAAAGAATATTGATTTGCTAATCAATTGGGGAGTCGGTTTATCTCTCTAATATAAACCATTGGGGGGTTGGTTTATCTCATCAAAATAGACCATTTATCTTGTTTATTTGTTCTTTTATCTCTTTAATCGATTCGGTTTGTATCAATTGGTATGTTTTTTTTAAAAATCAATGTTACTATTCATCGATTACTGTTCATCACAACACTATTCATCCAAAACATTATTCACCTTTAGAAATTATCCTCGAGAAGGAATGGAAGGGAAGAACTTTGAAGAAGGGTTAGCTGAGATCAGGCTACAATCCACGTTGTTGTTTCACCAAACTAAACTGACAGAATCTTTTAGACAAGTGTGTCAAGATTTCTCATTGGCGCGTCGAGATATCTCATTGGTGACTGAAAAGCTTCACAGATCGATAAAAGCATCAATAAAGGAAGAGGTTGATCACGAGGAACAGTTCGATTTTTTGGGAGTCCAATTAAATCAATAGATTCCGAACAGGACGGTCAAGGCGAGGAAGGTCAAGGCAAGGTTGTTCTGGAGAAAGTTTACTGTTACAATTGATCGAACCAGAAGACCTAAAAGTATCCAATTTGTAGTAATGCTTAGACTGGGACACTGGTATGCGTTTTATTACACATACCTTTTACCTTTAAAATCGACCCTAAACGACCAAAAACGCACATAAAATGCCATAAATATGTCTGTTTTTGTGTTTATACTGTGCAGGTACCGGATATTCACTAAAGGACAAAGACAAAGCTAAAACAGAGAAAACTGAGCACGGATTTGGAAAGAGCGCGAAAAACTAAGGTCAAGAGTTCAAAATGATTTGAAACGGAGCTAAAACGGACATTTCCGGATCGACTCGACGACGTTTGTGTAATTAATGAAGTAAAGACGAAGTCAAAGTCAACCCTGGGATATGGCTTTAAAAAGGGCATCTAAAACTGAACCCGAAAACCTAATTGTTAAAAGTGGGCCCACCCGTACCCACCTAGTAGGCCCGGATCAGCCCACTTTAACTATTATACCTTAAAAGCCCGAAATCCATTAAAAGCCTAAAACCCTTTATAATTAGTCTTACCCGGCCCAAGCCCATAAGCCCAAACCCCCTAACGGCCATTAATCCCACAAGGACCATACATGTAAACCAACAATATAACCTCAGGGACTATTTTTGCCTAAAATCCCCAATGTTAATATACCACAAGGACGAAAGTTGCAACAACAAAAATAGAGTTGAGGGACTGAAATTGCCCAAACCCCAAACATTTACCCTGTCATTTTTAAATGGGATAAACACTATTTATCTCCCTCAACCTTTTCCCGCCAAAACCCAACCCCCACCTCTGTCACTTTCATACACCTTGTTTACTGTTCCCAAAACTCCAAAACCTTCACCATCCTTAAACCCCACCCTCACATGGGCTTATGAACACGTTGGCAATCCTAGGGGTTTTAATTGGTCAAGGCGAATCAAGGGCTTGGATTAGTTGGATTGGGGACCAAGGAATTTTGAAGGGCCAGGATCATGTTTTGCTTTTCTCTTACAACACAAACACAAGATGCACAACAAGAAGAACCTGGACACCTATAAAAAAAGAGATGAACAGTCGAGAGCTAGTTTTTTAGGAGTAGTTATAATTTAATTTTAATTTATGTTTTAAGATAATTTTAATTTACTGTCATTTTAATTTACATGTCTTGTAACTGTTTATGTTTGGAATGAAAGTTAAGTTTATGCAAAATTCTGTATCTTGAATGCTTGTACTGCTTATTTAGACTTGCTCATTTTATGTGCTTAATGGTTGGTTCTAACTGCTTATATGTGCTTAACACTCCTCAACCTGACTCATTTCTTACTTTTTATTAGTTGTCTTAAGCTGTTTTTAAGCTAAAATAGTTTTACCTAAGGGAGGCATTGCATAGGTTGGTATAAATTGGTTAACATTAGTTTAAGCCTTTTGAGTCTGCCTTTCAAAAATTTCCAAGTTAAAAAAGTGTTTTACAAGTTTTCCATTAATCTCTCAAGTGTGTTAGTTTTTAAAAAAAAAAGGTTCCAAAGTGCTTATTTGATTGAGCTATTAAGACCAGCTAGGAGTATTGTTTTCTCTGTCTTTTTTTTAGAGTCAAAATCAACTAGTATAAGTCTCTTTGGTTCTCTTTAAACTTTGTCAAATCTGTCAACATTTTTAGATTCTCACATATGAAACAAGTCA
>BQNB010143892.1:0-14026 GCA_026074375.1 Tanacetum coccineum | reverse complement strand
TGTTGTTAGTTATACTTAATATTGCTGGTATAATTAACATTGTAAAAATTATGAGAAAAAGAATTGAGAGAGTTGGTGAGAATAAGAACAAACAGAGAGATGTGTAAAAACAAACAGAGTGATTTGGTGAAAAAAAGAATTAAGAGGGTTGGTGAGAATAAAAGCAGAAAGAGAGATGTGTGGAATAAAAACAGACATAGAGTTTTGGTGAGTAAAAAATTGAGAGAAGTGGTGAGTTGAAAAATAGAAAGAGAGTTGAATATATTAAAAATAGACAGAGTGTTTGGAATAGAATTGGAGTTAATGCTGGTGACTCAAAGTTAATGTTGCTAGGCATAACTTAATGCTGCTATGCATAACTTAATGCTGCTAGGCATAAGTTAATACTGCTGGCATAACTTAATGCTGTTAGGCATAACTCAATGCTGCTAGGCATAAGTTAATACTGTTGGCATAACTTAATGTTGTTAGGCATAAGCTAATGCTGCTAGGCATAACTTACTACTGTTGTTGAACGTTAATGCTGTTGAGGGTATTTTCGTAAATACTTCGATTAAGGGTTTCAATCACTCATTTAATCGATTTCATTCAATCATATACTCTATAATCACAAACCCTAACTCAATTTCATCATTCATCATCAAAACCCAACATAATGACGACCTTACAGTTTGCTGATACTCACAATTTGATCACGTTTTTGTCTAAACCCGCTGAAAGTAAAGGGTTTGAGCAGATAGTGGATTTTCTGAATGTAAATCCTATAAGATATGCACTAATGATCAATCCTACAATCTATACTTCGTTGTCAATGCGAAAATTGTCAATGGGGAAGTACAGTTACAAGCCCTAGTGGATGGAAAGAAGACCATCATTACTGAGTCGATTGTGAGAAGAGATCTTCAACTAGAAGATGCTGAAGGTATTGATTGTCTACCCAATGTTACTATTTTTGAACAACTTACACTCATGGGGTATGAGAAAGTTTCACAAAAACATACTTTTTATAAGGCATTCTTTTCCCCTCAATGGAAATTCCTTATTCATACTGTTTTACAATGTCTAAGTGCTAAGACTACTGTATGGAATGAGTTTAGTAGCACTATGGCATCTGCAATCATCTGTTTAGCTACAAACCAGAAGTTTAACTTTTCAAAGTACATATTTAAAAGTATGGTGAAGAACTTGGAGAATGTGTCTGGTAATTTCTTGATGTATCCAAGATTTGTACAAGTGTTTTTGGAGAAACAACTAGGGGAATTTCAAAATCATAAGATTCTATGTTACACCTCTACACTTAAGAAGTTTTTAGAAACATAAGAAGGGTAGGGAAAGGCTTTTCTAGAAGAGAAACACCCTTATTTCAAACAATGGTGGTACAACATCAAGAAGAAATGGGTGAAGGTTCAGCAAATCCCACTGATCCCCATCACACACCCACTATTATCCAACAATTAACATCTTAACCTAAAAAGAAACAAAAACCTAGGAGGCCTAAGAGAAAGGACTCCGAGATACCTCAGTCTAGTGGTCCTATAGACAATGTAACAGATGAGGCTCTCAATGAGGAGATGGATGACAATTTGGAAAGGGCTGCCACTACTGCTACTAGCTTAGATGTAGAGCAGGATAGGGGTAACATCAATAAGACCCAATCCAAGGCAATACCTAATGAACCAAGTTCCATAAGAACTAGTTCAAGTGGTGGTCCCATGCGCCAAGAAACCATAGGGGATATAATTGCTCAGACTAGGTTTGAGAATGTATCTACACCATTCATGATTCCACTGCTCAACAAGAGGGTAAACCATTTGAAGTGGTGAGGAATAGACTGAAAAACTTGACGAATTGATGGAAATTTTTGTATCAAATTGCACAAAGGAGTTAGTGTACCTTGGAGAACACAAAGACTGCTCAAGCTCTGGAGATTACAAGTTTAAAACTGAGAGTCAAGAAGTTAGAGAAGAAAGAAGGATCAAGAACTCATAAGCTTAAAAGATTATACAAGGTTCGTAGATCTGCAAGAATGGTTTCCTCTGATGATGCTAGTTTGGGTGATCAGGAGGATTCATCCAAACAGGGGAGGAAAATTGATGACATTGATAAAGATGCAGAGATTACATTGATTGATGAAACTCAGGGGAGGTATGGTGATGATCTAATGTTTGATACAGGTGTTCTTAATGATGATGAAGTGTTTATAAGACATGATATGGATGAAAAAGAGATTAATGTGGCTGAAAAGGAAGTTAGTACTGCTGATCCAGTTATTACTGCTGGTGAAGTAGTTACTACTGCCAGTCTAACTGAAACTACAATTGCTGATGATTTAACTTTTGCTCAGACTTTAATAGAGATCAGAAGTGCAAAATCCAAAGTCAAAGGGGTTGTAATAGGAGAGTAGAGTGAATCTACAACAAGAACAAGACCTCAACAACTACCATCAAAGATAAAGTGTAAGGTATCATGGAAGAACTTGAGAACAAACAAGAAAAAAAGATCAATTAGCATGATGAGGAGGTTTGCTCAAAGACTTCAAGCTCAAATGCAAGCTGAATTAGAGGAAGAAGATAGGCTTGTAAGACAAAGAGAAGAAGAAGCCAACATTGTTTCATGGGATAATGTGCAAGCAATGATAGATGCTGATTATCAAATGGCTCAACAAATGCAAGCAGAAGAACAAGAGAAGTTGAGTATTAAAGAGAAGTCCAAGTTGTTTGTACAACTCTTAGAAGCAAGAAAGAAGCACTTTGCAGCAATAAGAGCAAAAGAAAAGAGGAACAAACCACCAACTAAAGCTCAAAAGAGAAATACAATGTCTACTTATCTGAAAAACATGGCTGGATACAAGCACAATCAATTGAAGAACAAAAGCTTTGATGATATTCAGAAGTTATTTGACAAAGCTATGAAAAGGGTAAACACATTTGTAGACAAGGATATAGAATTGGTAGAAGGTAGTAAAGTAAGAGTTGAAGCAGAGATAGCTCAAGAGAGCAGTTCAAAGAGAGCAGGCACTAAGCTGGAACAAGAAAGTATTAAGAAGCCAAAGGTGGATGAGGATAATGAAATAGCAGAGCTTCAAAGACTAATAGAAGTATTCTGATAAAGAGGAAGTAGCAATTAAGTTAATTCCTTTAGCAACCTAAGCCTCTAGGCATTCATTGACACCTGATCATAAGAAGAGAAGAAAACCTATTACCAGATAATCAGGGCTGATGGAAGTTTAAAGATGTACTTAGTCTTCAGTCATATGCTCAAAAGCTTTGACAGGGAAGATTTGGAAACCCTGTGGAAATTGGTAAAAGCTAAGCATGGATCAACAAGGCCAGAGGAGGGCTATGAGAGAGTGCTATGGGGTGATCTAAAGACAATGTTTGATCATTGTTAAAGATCAAGTATGGAGAGAATCAACTAGGATTACAGAAGTTTTGGATTGGAATTATTGGACTCATGTGGAGTTCATTCTTTAAGGATGCAACATATGCACATTCATATGCTGGTAGAAAAGAGATATCCCCTTACACCTGCTACAATTACTGATATGTTAAACAAGAAGCTTCAATGTGATCATTTTAGTGAAATGGTATATCAGCTTCTTAAACTTCTCACAAAACAGCTCAAGAATCAATGAAAGGTGGGTTTTGGAAGCATCTCTAGTGATTAATTAAGCTCTTAAACGAAGAAACTTGAGATTTTGAAGGAGAATATCAAGTTTAGGGGAGGATTGTTGGGATTAAAAGACTTCATGATGATCTTGAAGTTACTGTTGCTAAGGTTTGTGTTACTGCTGCTAAGCTAAAGTTAGTGTTGTTCATTAACTCTAATGAAAAATATGCTAAGTAGTTAGTACTGCTAGTTCATAGTTACTACTGCTAGTGTAACTTAGTACTGCTAGTATATGTTAGTACTGCTAGTGTAAAGTTAGTACTGCTGGTGAAGATTGAAGAAAATATTCTAAGTAGTTACTACTGCTTGTACACAGTTAATGCTGTTGGTGTATAAGTTACTACTGTTGGTGCTAAGTTAATGCTGCTAATACAAAAGTTACAACTGCTCAAAGATCTTATGGACTGCTGATAGAGCTTTCTACTGTCAAAAGAGAATGGATAAAGACAGAAGAAAGGATAAAGATTGATTGGAGATCAAGATTACTTACGTGATAAGTATGAGTTATTTATAGAATAGATCATAGTGAATATTCTAAGTTTTAGGAATATATTGTAAATCGACTAGGACTCCTTGGTGTATAAAAGGAGGTCCTAGGGCATAGAGTTTGCTATCTAGAAATCTTTTGTTTTGATATCGTCATAGCTTTAAGGTTTTGTAACCCTAATACTAGTTAGAGTATTTGTATTAATATATTGAAGCTTTGTTTGTTAATCTGTGTATTCATTAGAATTACTGTTCTATTGCATATTCTTCTTATTGATCAAAGATTAGATTCCGCATAGTTTTTGATATATTTTACAAAGTTTCTACCATAGTTGTGTAGGATTTACCTTGCATAACTAAACCTTACACAAGCTAAGGAATTCAAGATCTATTTAAGTGGGATCAACAGATACGATCCATTATTTAGCTCATACTCATTTACTCGTTCAAGGACTCATCATTTATGACTCCATATTCATATCAAACGAACATATAAATAAATCACTCCAGATCTTATTATTCAAGATGTTTTAGTAACTCACCCACTTTAAACAAATCCATCAAGACAACTCAACTAAACAAAATACTAAAAAGAGACTACAACAACAATATATGACACAAGTCACAAAGGTTTATAAATACAGAGTAATATTGATGTATCATTAGTACATTTGGTTTGTTGCACCTAGACTCAGTATGATTAATGGATAATCACACGTAGTATGTTACATGAACATTGAAAACTTACAATTCATATAACCACATTTAAAACGCACAACCAAAACCCCTAAAAGCAACTATAATTTATAACAACTTATAAATTCATACGCACATATTGAAAACAATTTACACTCTTAAAACTGCATTTCATTAACTCATAACTTCTATAAAGGAAAATATGTGAGCACAATCTCTTAAAACTAAATGCAACATACCACTAACATTCACAACCAGACTAAAATCATAACAATATATTGTTTTTTGGTAACTATGGTTTTAGACACATTGCCCAACTAATCCACAAAGTTTGAACCCACCGCCACAAAGACTCAAACCAAGTAAAAGCCCTTCTTTTTCAAGACGTTGGCGTGACCACTTTAAGGTTGTTCACCCAACAAAGATTCAACTATACATAGCAAAACAGATAACAAAAAACTAAGTTCAAATATGCAAAAGTACCATATAAGGTATTGCTTCCACTAATTAAACTCTCAACATTAGCCCTTGACGATATACACCAACCAAATAACTAAAAACTATTTTTAGTTGAATCCCACCTTTATTTTACAAAAATCACATGTATTGAACCACAAAATAACCCAGTAATTAATAAATTAAACTTAAAGGATTCCTCGAAACCTTTAAATTTCAAGCTTCTGAATACATAAACCTCAAAAACTTTAATCTTTGATCACAATCCTAAAAAAAGTATCTTCATAACTTATAAATTAAACACCCCGTCATATATTAAATTTCAAAACAGGCCTAAAATCTTTAATTCCAATAGTCTAAGCTCATAAATCATCTGGATTTCATCTTCTGTTCATAATATCTCAAAGGTTATAGATAATAGAGCCAATCGAAAACCATTAATCTTGCATTAGAAATAAACTATAAATTCATAACAATGTAGACCTTCATAAACTTTTTATGAATTTTGGTTTTGTTTTCTTCAATCGTTTGTTATAGTGTTCCTCTCCCCATCAATTGTAGAAGACAAATTCAAAAGCAATTTCACGCTCAAAGCTTTTGTAGATATAAATTAAAAGCCTAATATACAATCTTTAAACTCAAATAAAAAGAACTTAGATATTAAAAAATCATACCTTTAGACACCATCAAAGAGTTTTGTCTCTCTTATACATCATAATCAAAATTATTTTTCTGCAACAAAATATGAATTTAAGAGATTTGTCCAATTTATGGTGCAAGGCTCCGACTAGGAGGAGAGGGTTGAAAGAAAAAAGTTTTAGAAGTGTGGTCAGGTTATATATTATTGTGCGTTTTGTTTATCTAAGTTTTAGGTGTAGCCCCTAAACTATTTGAAGATTGCTCTGGTTTATTTAATGTTCTTTTTCTTATATTTCTGACACAGATCCTTTATCTATTTATTTCTTTCATATACGAATTTGTAAATTTTTTTTATCAAATTAGGAATATTTAGTTTTTTTTCAATATCAGTCTGCTTAAAAATAATAATAATAATTAAAAAATTACCCGATAAGGAATGATTTGAATTTTTAGAAATACGAAAGTCCCCACTTGGGTTTGCTTTATTATATAAAAGATAAGTTTTTAAATAGTTTTCGTTTGTGCATAACCATAAATGCCCATCCAAAAACTCTTAGAGATTATAATAGATAAACCAAAGTGTTACTCTTTTAATTGTTTGTTTCTAATAAAAAAATATTTTACTAAATCAAATAAGTAAATCTAAATAATAGTCATCATGTGAAGTTTGGAGCTAACATTTGAGTAAAGTTAATCGATTTATATTAACCCTTGAGATTATAAGAAAAGATGGTAACGTAATTATTCGAAATAAGTACTCTTCAAGGCATTCGTGATTGATTAAGCTCGTCTGAACCATTCCTTGAGTTACTATACTGCTGTTATATCAACTAATTAAGCATAAGCCCATGTGGGATTTTGGTCTAATGAAAGTAACATGCAAGTTAGGAAATACAAAATCTTGTTTATTCAAAACTTATTAAGCAATAAAGGCTTTACAACTTACAACATGACTCCATACATGAAATTCCTTCGTTTTTACTTTTTTTCAAGACATACTCAAGTTCATGTACTATGTTATTTAAATCACAGCCCATGAACTCCTTGATTCTGCACTTCCAGAATTTTTAAGCTATTCCCTTCTTTATCATACCAATAGAGGGTGCGGGCGTTCTATTAGTTTGTCTTTTTAAAAAGGAGTGGAAAAGGAAATAATAGAACATTTTATAAGCATGGTTTCTCCCATTGAGTTTTCTGAGGTACTTAGGATTTGCAAAACTTATCGAACATTTACCATAATAATACGAAAACTTTATCCTTAACTTTATCCTAGGGTTTCATTATCACTTCTCACCTAGCTTTGTTATTCTCTCTCAGTTCTTGATATTGTCTTTGTTGAGTTGATTATCATCTTGCTTTCAATCTTTTGTCTTCTAAGTCTTGTATACAATTTGATCAATCTCTTTATTTGATCAAACATGTTTTTATGGTGCGAGAAATTGTAGTGAGGTAAGTAACATCCAGTTTTGAGGACTACTTTTCTTTTGTATGTTGGTTGCATATGTTTAGAGACAATCTGATGTTAAGTGTTTTAGATCAATAAACGGGGTGGTTGGATGAATTAATCTTAGTGTTATTTAGTTGTTTGATACCATTTTTACATGGTATTAGAGCATAGGTTTTGATTCTCGATTGATCTTGATTTTGGAACCATACAACAAACTTCTTGTACTCACACACCTTAGCAGAATGCTATTGCTGAGAGGAAACATAGACACTTGCTTAATGTTGCAAGGAGTCTTATGTTTTAGGAGGAATTATTCTCAATTTTTGGATCTGGTTGTGTGGGTAACTGATGTTAATTGATTTAACAGACTTCCTAACTTCTATTTTTAAAAAGGTAAGAGACCTTAGGATTTGATTAATGAAAAAAACTAGACCTCATCCCAACTAGAGAATTTGGATGTTTTGTGGTTTTTGTACGAAAAATGACTTTATTTGGATAATTCTTTCTGTTAAAAAGGCTTATAAGTTGTTTAGACTGGATAATAGAAATGTTATTTTTTCAAGAGATGCGAGATTTTATGAAACAGTTTTTCCTTTCAATGTGAGAACATAATTATGTTAGTGATGAGGTGTAATTTTATACACTTTTTTGGGGTCATTTAACCCCTATAATCATGCAAAAATGCTTAAAATAAATGCTTAATCGTTTCTTTTTACATTTTTAGCACTTAGAAGACATTTTGAGGAAATACACGTGACTTGGGCTCTATTTTGAAAGAAACGAGACAAGAGTACGACTTTACATAAAAGAAGGCTTAAAGAATTACTCACAAAAGGTGGAGACGGCGTCAAGAATACTTTCGACGTCGTCTGGATTATCATGCGATCGCGTCAGAAAATTTGTGACGGCGTATGGACATTCCCTCATCAAGAACCGTAATAAGATTAGCGCACAGAAATAGTAAACAGTGCAAGATTATTATTGCACGCCGCTCACCGGATCTTCTCTTATAAATACAAACTTAATTTTAGGGTTTTAGATAGCACATTAAGAGTGGAGTTCGGTAGAGAACGATTTGTAGCTGACAATGGGAGTATTTTTAGGTGTTTCCAACCTTTATTACCTTCCTAATCGCTTTGTTCAAATATAGTGAAGTTCTTTTATCCTTAAATCTTTCAATATGTCTTATTGTTTGATTGGTTATTATGCTTTGCTTATCTTTAAGATGATAGGCTAGATCTTATAAGTGTTTGCTTATGATTGCATATGAAATTGTTTAAGTAGATCCTAATATATTGCTTCTTGATTGATGTTGTGCATGTTTAGTATACTAGAATCCTAGTTTACTTAAAGTTGTATCGGAAGATCTAAGTGCATGATTAAGTAGAAAGGATTCTATGGTAATTATCTTCATACTACCTAACCCATCTACGGATATCTCCTTTAATTATTTTTATGTGCGCTTAGTCCATCCCTAGGGAGGTCTTGTGACATATCTTTATACAACCTTACCATTTTTTTCTGTGCGTTTCTCTAGCAAGGTATCACGTAGATGACGTTTTCATGTAATTCGTCATGCTTCTCAGAAATACTTACACATACATCTCAAGTGTGACAAGGCAATAGAGTTAGGAGAAGCATACTAAGGATCATGCATGATTAAGTAAACACTTCTTTTTTATCATACGAATTCTCCACATTAGATTAGTTTAATTATTAGATAATTGGTTTAAAACAAACCCCCTTTAACCTGAGATTTAAATTGCTTTCATAAAATATAAAAATAGAAAATTATTCTTCTTTCAACCTGTAAACCTTAGTTACATCTAGTTCGAACCTTCACACGTTATTCCCCTAAAGAATGATAACAACCCCCGTGTCTTCCCTATAGTACACTACAACAGTTAGATACACTGCCTAGGGAGTTGTAAAACTTAGTGAAGTTTTGCTACCTCATCAAAGTTTTTGGCCCCGTTGCGTGGGAAATAGTATAGGTTCCGAATTTTATTTAGCTTAGGTCTACTCGCTTGAATCCTTTCAAGTGAGTTTTTTATTTTCCTGTTACTAGCTTTCTTATAGTCTATCTTTTCTTTGTGCCCTTTGTTTTGTAAATCTTTTCGTTGACCTCCATGGAAAACGAAAATCCGCATCGTACTTTAGGAGATTACTCCAAACCTAGCTACGAGGGCTACCGAAACACCATTGAGATCCTTGATGGGAACAATGTGGTGCCTCTTTGATCCGACACCATCCGGTTGGTGCAAAACGGATGCTTATTCCATGGACTTCGGTCCAAGGATCTAAATCAACACCTTAAGGATTTCTTAAAACTTGTGGACTCACTTGACTTTAATAGTGATAATAGAAGAAGGGCGCGCCTGCGTTTATTTTAATTTTCTCTTCGAGATCAAGCTGGCAATTGGCTTGCGCGTCTCCCCGCAGGATCCATATCCACCTGAGAGAATCTTACTACTCGTTTCCTTGCTCAATTCTTTCTACCGGGAAGGACTGTAAAACTCCAGAATGACATCTTGATGTTCGTACAACACCAAGGTGAATTTCTCTCTGAAGCATGGACTCGTTTCAAGGACTTACTCCAAAAAGTCTCTCATCATGGTATTGATCTTTGGCTCCAAAGCTAAATCTTTTATGAACATGTCAATCCCATCACAAGATAACCATCGATCAAGCGGCCGATGGTCAGTTAAGTGATAAAAATGATGAAGAATATTAGGAACTATTAGAGGTACTCGTCCTCTATGACAACGGAAGTTGGAATGATCCAAGAGACTTCGCTAAACCGGTCAAGGCGATCCCTTTGCCTCAAGATGTCCCGAGTACATCCGGTCGTCGTCTTATCGAGCTTAAAAATCAAGTCCAACGCTTAATGGAAGCTCATCTTGCTTCTAACCAACCCATTCAAGTGAACAAAATCACTTCTTCATGAGAGATTTGTAGTGGTCCTCACGACACTCAATATTGTATGGAAAATCTTGAGCAAGCTTTTGTTGACTATGCATCCTGCGTACCGACGAAGCGGGAGGTAAGTAGTATACTTTCAAACCCGAGCAAAATAACCTTGGTGACACCTATAATCCGTCATGGAAAAGTCACCCAAAACTTAGGTGGAGGGAACCTCAAAATTCTCAAAACAAATTTTCAAATCTACCTAATCATTTTCAATCAAACGGTTCATTCCCGAACCGATCCTTCAACAACAATCCTTAAAATTTTAATCAAACAAGTCTCGATGGATTGGTGTCTAACTTCATGGAATCTCAAGATGCTAAGATAACTAGGTTTGAAGCCGATTTTAAACAACATCAAAGCGAGATTACCAACAAATTAGACACTCTATTGAATTTGATGACCGAATGACCGGAGCACTCCCAAGCGACACGGTAAAGAACCCGAAGTTGACCCCTAATTCAACCTCGTCTGCTTGTTCTTACCCAACAGGGGATCCTCAAAGTTCCTATAATTCTTTCAAATCGGTCAATACTATCCAAACGTGTTTCAAATCTACTACCAACATTCAAAAAGACCAACTACAAGTCAACACTTTAAAGGTCAATGAGATTGAAACACCAAAACAAAAAGAACCTGAAGAATCTCTCGAAGATGAATTTACGGATTTGCATCTTAACTTACCGGTCCTTGATGTTCTAGCTCAGGTTCCAATCTACGACGCCCTATTAGATAAATATATAGTAAGTTTAGAACTAGGCAAAAACGGGTCCGAATTCACTCAAAGTATAGCGCTAGAAAAAATGAAGGATCTTGGATTATTCATCTTACCTTGTAGACTAGGGGACTACAAGCCTTTTGATACCTTAGCCGATTTAGGGTCATGTGTGAATTTAATCCCATTGAATCTTTTTGAAAAGCTTAATGTAGGATTATTAGAAGAGACCGAGGATTTCTTAAGATTGGCGGATGGAACTAAGTCATATCCCATAGGAATCGTGAAAAATGTAGAGGTTAATGTAGGGAAGTTAAAACTTTTTGAGGATTTTCACGTAGTAGACATGGAAAGAGAAACTACTTGCCCCTTATTAATAGGAAGAGGATTTTTAGCAACCGCTAATGCCATAATAGATTGTAAGAAAGCTAAAATAGCGGTAGGAGAAGGACTTACTAGATCAATATTTGGTGTTAGAGAACTATACTTTGGAGAGGAAAATGTGCCTTATTGGACCACTATAGGTAAGCGCGAATCTTGTAAACCAAGAACTAATAAAGATGATATAGGCGCCCGACCCCCTTACTTTTCAAAAAGAGACTTTTGGGACAACCATCTACCCGGGGAGTGGGAAATTGCTAGAGATGCCGAGGTCAACCCTTTTAAGGATATCTTAGTAGTAAGGAAAATGGTAGAATTCCTAGGGTCCATACCCATAAACTTAAAAAGAAACATGTGGGAGTCGGAAGAGGTAATAGACAATAAGATGGATTGGGATAGGCCACCAAAGTAAGAAGATGGTGCATGGCACGTTAGGATTGAATTAATTGACCCCGATGGAGAAAAGTCTAATAGGGCATTCCAATCAATCCCGACAACTAGGAAACTATCCCCAAAAGAGAATCCAAGTGATATCCTTAACTTGGATTATTTCCATCATTCTTAGGAATAGGACTTAGAGTCTAGCTAAAAGACTATTTAATAAACAAAAGCGCTTAGTGGGAGGCAACCTAATCTTTTAATTTCTTGCAATTTAGGTATGTCATGTGTGTTTTAATTCTTCATTGTTTATTTTAATTATTTGAAATTTTTTTATAATCATGCTTTGTTTTGATTTTAACCTCGTCTTAATCTTAATCAAAGGTATTTTGCATAATAAGTGTAGGGGAAATATCCGGTTTATAAGAACCATTTCAAACACGTTAATAAATTATGTGGTTTTTGTAGTAAATTTTTGCAGGAAATACTAATGGGACTTGCATGCAGAAAATTTTCAAGAAAAGAAAAAGAAATTTCTTTATAGCACGTGGAGACGGCGTCAGAATTTTTCCTGACGGCGTCGCCACCCTGCTACAGTAAAATCCGTATTTTTTATAATTTTTGAAAATCTTGTATAATTTTTGGAATTTGTAATTTGCTTAAAACCTGCAAGAAACCACAGTTACATTAACACATTCATTGTATCCTTTATTTGTTTTCGTAGAGTCAAAAATCCTAAATCATATAGTTGTATTTATCATTCCGCCGATTTTACGCTAGGTATAGTTGTATATTGTCTTTGATTTCTAGGTTATATTTGATGAGGAGAAGCCCGAGAGTTCTTAGGAGTTTCATGTGGACAATTCTTGGATGAAGATTAAGCCGGGATCATTTGTTTCTTCTCCATCATTGAGCAAAACCAAGGAAGAACTAGTTTCTCTCGCTCTTTTTCTTTTCCCTTTATTCGTTTACGGGTACTTTGTAGAACATTGGAGACAATGTTCGTAATAAGTGTAGGGAGAAATAAAATCCTTAGAAAATTTTCTTTCATTTGTCTTTGCTTTGTCCCTAAAATGATGAGTAATATATCGAAACATAGCGTAGAAGGTAATTTTGACCCGAATTTAAAATTTTTATGGCACATACCGGTGAAACTAAGTACTAGTAGCGTCTCATTGGATAGGGAATTATATGATTAGCACAAAAACCCTACCACTCAAAAAAATTCCACCCCCAAATTGTGAGGTTCGCCCCTAGATCTTTAGGAATTCGGGTATCCATCTTTGATACCCAAGATAATTTATACCTTTAGCTTTCTCGAGTTAAGGAAAGAGCAATTGCATGTGTCGCGTTCATGGATGTGTCCGTGCACGTGTGATTTTGTCGCCTTTTCTGGAGCATTGGTATCGGTTTTAAATTATATGAGAGTGTACCGGTAGTGTATTAAATTCTAGAACTTGCTTTAGTGATGCATCCCGAGACCGCATAGTGAGTATTAGGATTTGCTAAATGATAAGAGGCACTAGGATTAACCCATGTTTTAAACCTGTAATTGTTATTATGGTCACCTCGACTATATAACTATCCCACACCCTTGCCATGCACTCATTTTTAGTGCAGGATTCCCCTAGTACAACCCTCCGAGCCTTTCCTTTTCACGGTTCTTGTAATTTTCTGGTGGATGCCGGATTGTTAATGAAGAGCATTGTTTACCCTTAAACCAATTGTTACACCCAAATCGCCTTAGCCTACCTTGTATGTACTCGCTTTTAGTACATTATTGTTTAACCCAAGTTAATTATTTGAGTACACGGTTGCTAAGTCCTTATCCTTGTAAATACAGTTTTGGGACGATTAGGATTCATGGTAGTATTTATTTTGCGGAAGAACGAAGAAGAAAAGTTAAATCATTATCCCTATATTTGTTTGATAGTCTCCATGTTATGTTGATCCACCTTAATTCGAGTCATTAGTTAAATTGTAATTATGAGTTAGCAAAAACTCAAGTGTAGGTGTGTGTTTATAAACCTCAAGTGATGTATTATGTTTATTCAAAAAAAATAGAAAAGAAAAAGAAAAGAGATTGATGTAGAGTTTGTATATTCTTGTCCGAGTCTTTGGCTTAGCAACCCAATCAACGTGTATTTTTATAAATAATTAGCTAACCCTTTCACCCCAAATTCACCCAAAAA
>BQNB010143891.1:0-16930 GCA_026074375.1 Tanacetum coccineum | reverse complement strand
TTATCCAAATCTAAAATACCCATCAATATTCAAAATCAAAACAAACATCGCCCTCCCGGTCTCATTAAATAATGCATAACCGGTTGCGGAAAATAGTCCGGAGTATATACGACTCCATCAAATGCATTATAGCACCATTGCACATAACCACATAATCATATAAGCATATATTCGTCTATTAGTCAATTTAAAATGACTTTGTATATCTACATTGCTTATCATCACGCTTAGCAACAATCATGCCTGCTTTCTATAAGTTTTAGCAAAATAATTGCGCTTAATTTTTAGGAAGCCTCAAAAATGGTTATGCTCATCACACGGGTTCATACCCAACCATTTAGATTGCTCATTATACCGAGCTTGCCAGATGGCCAAGCTTCTTGGAAATGATCTTGAATTAATCACGGTTAGGTTTTAGCCAACCATAGTCATGCTTGTGGGTTAACATGCCACAATTAACAATGGACTATCAGGCTTGCGTACCTCTCAAACCAACCTTCATCTACATTCGGGTAAGTATACCCATCCACTCACGTCCTAAGCCACATCACGGATACACAAAAGCGACATAAGCGCTTACTACCATTCAAAAGCACATAGCACATAAGGCACATTTTTCACATAATCTGGCGGCGATAATCTCGCTAGAAAACACATATTGTTAAAAGTCAGTTTAAAAACAATCAAGAAAACAATTGAGCATTACGGACTCATTGCTCGTTTGACGAAAATCAAAACTCCAACGTTTCCACATGGCCACTAGCACAATCGGCTCGGTCATAACACATCGCATCAAATCCTAGATGACTCAACTAATCAAGTTGATACGTGTTTAATCACATATCAATTTTCCTTTTTAAAACAAGCTTAAATGACAAAAAACAAATAGAAAATACATTGTATTTGTCTGTTTTGTTAATTGTGTTGTGCAGGTAACAAATATATAAAAAATGGACAAAAATAAATCCTAAAAGGACAAAACTGAGCACGAGATTAGAAGAGCGTGAGAAAATGAAGCCGAGGACATTTTCATCTTTAATGGGCCAACCCCTACCCGTTTTGTGGGCCAGGTCAACCCATTAATATTTGATTTATACTTAGCCTTTTTCCAAAATATAACCATTAGTCCAAACTCCCAATCCATTTCATAATTAATCCAATCCGACCCAAGTATTAAGCCCAAATCTTGGATCCAAATCAATTTCAAACCCGCACCCAAAATGTTACTATTCACAATTTCTTTCAATTTTTACATTACACACTAGTACGAGTAACAGGGTAACTCTAATTCTCCACACACACGAATCTATCTAGAAGACCCACGTGGCTAATAGTGACATCAATTCCTGACACCTTGGCAATCCCAAGGTGTCCTATTGGCTGAGAGACGTGGAGGTGATCTAAGGGTAGATTGAGGATTGGTTATGAATCAAAGGCTAAGATTAGGTGCTTGAAGATGCTCCTCTTCGTCTGGATCCTTCTCTCGCTCACTATAAATAGAGGCTCAATCACTCAGAGGGGGAAGCTAGTTTTTAGTGTGTTTTAGCTTAAATTTCTAGCTTATTGTATTTTTACTTATTGTATTTCTCTTTTAAAGCTTGTAAACGTTTAATCATTAATAAAATTTTAGCTTTCCTTTTAATTGTGTATTGAGTTAACGTTTTACTTTAATGCAATTTGTTTAAAATGAGTTTGGAAATTACTTAATAAGCAATAAGCTCTTATTACCTTTATAAGCTAATTCTTATTCAGTTAAGCTCTCTAATAGCTTAACTGAATAAGTTGTTCTACCTATATTACCACACAAAGTCATTAAAAGCTTAAATTGGATGATAAGCCAAAAATGGACGGGCTTATGGACTTTACCAGCTTATGAAAATAAGCTGGAGCTTGTAGATTAAGCTCTAAAGAGCATTTTAAGTCCTTGTTTTGAGCAAAGGACAAGGTATGAGTACTTTTACTATTTTAGACTAATTTCTTAGTCAGCTTATTACACTGCTTATTTCTGCTTATTTGTGCTTATTTATTCTTGTATTAGCTTATTGAATTTAGTTTATAGTTTAGTTTTGTTTGATAAGAGCTTATGTGATCTGTCCATGTTAAATTGCTCATTGAAAATGTTATCAGCTTATTAGGATTAGCTTAATATCTAAAGCTTAATCTGATAAAAAAATTTGCTTATTTTCCTTTAAATGTCATAGTACTTAATCTGTTTTCATCATTTGAGGCTTAATAAGATCTGTCTTAGCTTAAAATTGAAATTTCATGTTTTAAAGGGGTGTTTGGGATAAGCAGTTGTAAGGTGATTAAATAGTGTGCAGTCTGTTTTTAATACTAAAATTAGTTTTCATTAGCTTTTATTAAGTCTTAAGGTTAGTTTTCATAAGCTTAGAATTAGTATTGTTGAGTTTTCTAGTTTGTTTTATCAAAATTTCAAGTCTGCTAGACCTCAAGTAGTTCTAAACTGATTGTTACTTAGATTTATAAAAAGTTTGCTTAATGTGTAGTTTTAGTGTTCAAAAATTGGTTTCATATGCATCAATATTCATCTGATTTGAGAAGTAGTCCTTTGAAATAGCTTTTTAATGTTTTAGATAAAAAAAATAGTTAAGCTTCATGGAGTGTTCTTAAGAGTCTCACATTGCAGATCAATTGTGGTTAGAGTCTAGCTCAACTTTGGTAGATTTTAATTATTTTTAGCTTATTGAGATATGTTTTCAATCTGTTTCTAGTTTAAAGTTTCTCAAAAGTGATTTTGAGTCTTAAAATTTAAGCTGCATGAAGTCATTTAATCTTAAAAGTCCAAAAATAACAATGTAAACTGTCATTTTCATTTAATCTTTTCTAGCTTATTTCTTAGACTAATTTGCTTAATTATGGCTTATTTGTGATCTTTAAGTCTAGTCCTAAATCTGGTTTTAGTTTTTAGCTTATTTTCATTGCTTATTAATTCTAATTCTTAGCTTAAAGTAGTGGTATTAGTCCTTAAAATCTCTTTAGAGTCAACTGTCTAAATGCTTTTTGATGCTTTTCAGCTTATTATGTTTACTTATTGCTAGTCATTAGTGCTTATTAGCTCTAGGTCTAGGTTTGTTTCCTGCTTATTGTTTTTCTTATTGGTTTTTGAGTTCTAAATAAGCTAGCTGATTTAGCTAGATATCTAGTTTTAATTAAGTGTCAAATAAGCCAACTGTCACTTTGATCAATCTTTTTCTAGCTTATAAATAAGTTCTAGCTTTAAGCCCTTCATTAAATTTGCTTATTTTACCTTATTCTTTAAAAATTAGTTTAATACATTTTAGTTTAAGAATTTTGCATTTTGAGTTTTTATAGTTTTAATTTGTCATTTTAGTTAATTAGTTAGTAAATATTAGTTATTAATTAGTTTTTAATTGTTTTTTAAATGTCGTTAGTTTTTTTTTAAATTGCTTAATTCCTAGATTAGCGTGCCTTTATATGCTTTCTCTTTGCGTTATTATATTTAGAATTCAGAATCCAAAATATTGAATATTCAAGCACGCGATCACGAACCGAAACAAGATTCTATATATTCACGCTTCGTTAGGAAAACGACTCGGGAACGATTTGAACTTTATCCTTTCCTAAGGGTAATTTTCTCATCAATACTTTCCAAAAATATATTTTATTAGTAATTAGCTTAATACTCTTTCACAAGAGTAATTTACCTATTAGCTTTTAATATATATTATATATATAATTAAACATAAATCACAAGTCGAGATAATTACGCGCATTCCTAATTCAATACCGTTCGACTTAAGGCGTTGGCTACTTTGATTGTTCCTCCAGGATGGGAACGGATGTCACCATTCGGCTAGAGTCTCCAATCTTTTCGCTCCTTTTATACGCACACTAAGTCGTTACGTCAAGGAGTAAGGATCACTATACATAACCTTAAGTCAGGAGTCGCTTAGTGCCTTATTCTAATCCTCGACGATTCCAGGTACGTTTACGACTATACTACCACTACTTCCCATTTTGAGGAAAGAAGTCTTCTTCACGGCCATCAGTGGATATATTATCGGCAACACACATCTAGTGCAGGAGAAGTCTTCTCCATTTCTCACCTTCAACCTCGGGGCTAACCATCTCAGCTTCCACCACCTTAAGAATATTGCGACTCCAAGAAGATCCCTTCTCAGTGTCGGGATCCGGTTTATTAGTATCTCGTCATCTAACCACCTTACCATCTTTCCTATGACTTTCGGGTATGTCTACGTATTCATGCACGATGGCACTCTATACCGTTACTAGTCCTTAGAAATTGTTGCCGTTACACGGCATGCGGATGTTCTATCCGACCTCGCACCAAGTCTTGCTGTAACAAGTATCCGGTTCGCACCCTCGATGACTCAATCCTACAATTGCTCACTAGCACCTCGACCACACTTGGTCTTGACACAGTAGCAGGGGTAAAAACATTTTCTCCTTCCGAAAGCTTGACCCAAACATTTATCCTATTATCTACTCACTAAAGGTGACGATTTATCCGACATAGCGTGGTACTTTCTAAATTACGCATAGTTGATCAAGTTATGCATAATTGAGGACCAAACAACGTCATATCCGTCCTCGTTAAAACATTCCTTTTTTATACGCTACACGCGTAAGTCATTTTCTCGGTATATAAAAAGAATATAATTAGAATGAAAATAAAAATATGATTGTTTCAAAAGAAAGAAAAGAAGATAGCATCATTCCATCCTCCAATCTCATCATTTACAAAAAAAATTAAAAGAAAATCTGTTTGACACCACAGGGTCAGTTTATGAAATTTGAAAACACATTTTCTATTATTTACACAAACACTTTATACATCAAAGTCAGTACAATTCGCGCAACAACATTTGTTCAACACACAAATTCGTTATTGCGATCCATAGTTTTAAAATCATCAATCTACAAAACATCATTTAATATAGTTCGGTCAATGGTCACAACAAGTATCAACTATACCCACTCATGGACTATGCAAACAAGTAACATACACATGCGAAAGATTCGCCAATTGAAGTCACCCAACACTCTGGGTCAAATCAATCTCTCAATTAGTTAAATGTCTTGAGGTAACTACGACCTCCAAGCACCACTTAAGTGAACAACATATACATTAACTCTCTCAGATTTCTAAATCCAAACAATGGCTAAAGAATGCACAATCACTACACCGGTGATGAGATAAAACTTTGAGGCAATAATGACCTCAGACCAATAAGCCTTTAGCTTCTTGAAGCTTCCTAATTACTAATCCGTGGATGATAAAGGTATGAGTTTTTCGCCTACGGAAAGAATTTCAAATTTATTTTCCAGAAACATAAGGCCCCACGTGCCCAAAGTTCAGACCATGGGAAATTACCCTTTTGCCCTATCTATCAAGGGCTGCTATTTTCCATATTTTATCGCTTTAACAAAAAAAAGTGTATCTCCCTAATCTGAGCGTCCGAAAATGTTGAAACGACCGCTCAAATCTAAGATTGTTCAACAACTAGAACTTACGGATTAAAAATTTAGGTGTTGCTATGTAAACCATTGACTTATTACACATTCAAATTCTGGTCTCAATTTTCGACTAGTTTTTGTCATTTTGGCGATAACTCGTTCGTCGGGCATCGATATGACTCCATCCGAATTCTTACATGTACCTAAGGTGTTTCTCTACCTCCAAGTACAATTCCCTAGGTCTCCAAAGACCAAAAATATGTTGGAACATACCGAACAAGCTGCTGATCAAAATCAGTCCCCAAGAACTTATGATTGATTTTGTAACTTACGGAAACAAGCGTAATTTAAAATATATTGATGCTATTGATGTAAGGTCAGAGGGAGGTGATAGATCTATGAGTCCTCTATAGGTACCATAATTTATTTGTTAAAAGTTAATAAAAATATGGGGTTGTACTCTCTTTCCCAACAGCATACCAGATTTGACTAGTTTTAGTAAAACAACGATATCTCACTCATCCAGAGGAGATACGACCCTATCCAATTAGCCAAAAGCTCATAAGACTTTGACCCATGCTTCTATCAAAACTCCCAACTGTCTCATGTCCAAAAATATTTTTAAATTAACCCCACAACCTGCTGGTTACAAACTATTATAAAAATCTATTTCAAAGTCCAACCAAACACCATTCAAATTCCTCCAAACTCTAATACAAAGCCATACTAATGGACTATAGCACTTCTTTCGAACCCCATCAACTCATGGGTTTCCAGACCCAAATATTTCAAGACTTAGTAAGTAGAGGTCGATACAAAAGGATCAAAACGCAAACACACCAACTTTATTCGAAAGCTACAAAGATAGATGTTTCCAAATGACGCATTATGCGGGAATATGTTAATAATCATTTTCCAAAACAATGAAGGGTTATGGGATGACATATAAAAGTTGCACTCCCATCAACCGAAAAATCTCAAAATGATAAATTACGAAACAACATATGCGATTCAAAATCAATAAGAAGAGCGTTCAAATTCAAAACCAATTAGTAAAATTTACAAGTGTGATCGAAAACTAAGTCGAGTCCCGACATCAAAAGATAACAAAGTAAAGTCGCAAAAAATCCTTGGAGATAATCATATAACAACGATGTTTTCATCATATATATCAAAATGATTTTATCATATCGCATTAAAATGCTCATAAAAATTAAACTCTTCGCAAGAAAATGATTTCCAACATATAATCATATCCAGTTATATATATAACCAACATCATAGAACGGATCCGTATCTATATATATATATATATATATATATATATATATATATATATATATATATATATATATAATTATTACTTATACCAAGTGTATCCCACTTGTCACGCACATAGATTGCAATTAAAGGCATCACACAAGGCATCTAAGGATCAGAAACGACACGCGCGTGGATATCGAACAACGGTGAAAGACTCGTGACAATTTTCGAAAACAGTTGTAGTCCAAGTATTGTAAAATGACTTAGTTCGCTATAACTCGTGCTCTGGTACCACTCTTTAACGCCCCCAAAATACGATACGCAACGAAATACAACATTTAGGGTGCTACTTCATAATACATGCATACGAGTCCCAGTAAACGATCAAAAGATTCGTTTATAATACAAAATTTACTTATTTATATGAGGAAAATCAGAGTTACAAGGTCCCAAACAACTTAGAACTTTCACTTCAAAATTCATACGCTACATCATTCTAAAAACATCTTTCCTTATTTGATTATGCAAAATATTTTACCGAGACACAGTCTTTGATATCTGCTTTCCGTCCCATCCAAGCCATCAACAGCATCTAAACCTGAGATACATGCTTAAAAACGTCAACAAAACGTTGAGTGAATTCATAGAGTTTACAATTAACAGTCAGAACGCATGTTTGGTTCCACAAAACACTATAACATTGCTTGCAAGGCAAGTTATATCATGATTCCCATCACATGAGCCCGTGTACCGAACCTTAACACATTTATCATGATAGACTTATAAGTGATCGTGGTAGTATGACACCACCCCTTTCTCAATACAAAATGTCCATTACAGGGTGCTCACCTTTGGATTCATACCCCGGACAGGGTTGTCAAACATAATATATCTATTTAATGCATTCAGCGTTTACCTCCTCGGTAATTAACGAGTACACAATCAAAGGCATAAACTCATAGCATGGAATCATATCACGTATCAAAACACATTGCGTTCAATTTTCAAAACAAGCATGTATCCCCCTCGCGGGTTTTAAAACATTTAAAACCAAGGCTGTCAAGATCGCGATCCCACCTGAGATCGTTTTTATCTTTGCAAGATCAAGATCGTAAGATTGGATCGAGATCATAAGATCCTACTAATTTATCATGTTCTGTAAGCAACGGATAAACGATTCAAACTATTTGTATTTCTACTCATCATCAAATATAAATTTATATAATGTCCTCTTGAAAATGTCGAAGTTCAAATTTCAAATACCAAAGTAAAAGTAAAACACAAAAAAGTCAAGTTCCAATCATCACATTCACGATTTAGCGGAATAAAATTACATAACATGCGTAATAAACGTCTCAAAACAAAGTACTTCACTAGTATCACTTTAACTAATCTATCTTAATTAAAACTTAAAGGTTAATAGATAAAACTTTGAAAAGGTAAAAGAAAAAACAACAATTACTTGTAAGAAATTTTTTGCTTAAGGTAACTTGAACATGAGAAGAAGAACCCTAATGATAATTAGGTTTATTGATTAGAAAATCTAGGAGAAACGTCAATACTTGTTACTCAGATCAACGGACTCGTATTGTTCTTTTTTGGGCCTAAAAAAGTAACGGGCTAGTAAGTATGTAAGTCAATAAGTTAGTAACTTGGTAATTTGGTAAACTTGTATCGACACGCGATCCTACGATCTTACACGCGAGTTTACGATCCTACTTGCGATCCTACCTCTGATACGATCCTACACGATTTTATCAGGTGGACACGTAAGATCTTACGTGTAAACTCGCGAGTTTGACAGCTTGTTTAAAACAGTTCAAAAGCGAGGCTATGAACTCACCTTGATCGAAGCCGAAGATCAAAATAACCAAAACAATCACGAACTACTTAGCCGCGATCTATACTTTATGTCGCTCGATTACTATACAATAAAGTACGATCAAATAGTGCGTACATCGCAACTATTAAAACTATATAGATGATTCGTCCCGAAAGACTAGTCTTGTAATATAATATATAGTAATCACGTCGGATTAAAATTACTTTAGGAAAAGTAATAGATAACCCTTCGGATGTCGTGTCCCAACGAGAGATGAATTTGAAATTCACAAAAATGTTCCCAATTTAATGCTTGAATATCTTTTAATTTTTAGTTTTTAATTAAAACTAAAGATAGCGATAAACTAGATTATACTAATTAACAAGCAAGCTAATACGATGAAAAAAATATAAAGAAAAAATATGCTTGTCAAGTAAAAGGATTCTTAAGTGTGAAGTTTTAGATCTTAATGACGATGTTAATATGCGTCTAAATAATCGTTTCCTCGAAACGTTGGCTTAATATTGAAAAAACAACTTTTTATTGAGATATTATTTACTAGTTTAATGTCTACTTAATATTACGGCTTTTGCCCGCTCAACTAAATAAAACACTAAACTAAATAAATTTTACAAATTATTAATCACTAGTCACTTATTAAACTCCATACTTAATTAACTATTCACCAACTTACTCAACAATCATATAATAAAATATACTCACTAAGCATTTTAATCAACAAATAAGCAAGCATAAACATTTTAAGCAAGATTAAACTACACTAATAAGATAAAAAAAAGAGAAAGAAGTTGAAACCGAATGAAGAACTAAAATGATATAAAACCACCCGATCTTACAAACTTAATAAACAAATAAGCTTATCACTTTTAAGCTTCTACTTCACTAATTAGCAAGTAAATGTGTCAAATTTATTTACTAATTACTTCTAAAAAAAACCAAAAAAGATCAAAACTTTATCTATTTATCAACCTTGTAAGACCCTTAAGCTCCGGCCTTAGATGATGGAAGGATGAAATAAAAGATAAGACAAGAGATTAGGATAACTAAGCTATAAGCTAAAAGCTTTAATTCCAAAATATTAAGTATTTTGAAATAGAAAAGCTAAAAGCTAGTAGATCTAAATTATTAAGCTATTTTAATAAGACTAAAAAAACTAAATTAAAAGGTTTTGGAAAAATAAGATAAAAACATTAAGCTAGAAAAATAAGCAATCGAAAATAAGCTAGAATAAGCTAACTCGAAAAGCTTTAAATCGAAAACACTATAAAATAAGCTAGTCTAAATAAGCTATGGAAGTAGCTTATTAGAATATAGGCTTAAAAGATCGGATCTAAAAATAAGCTATAAGCATGAGCTTATTTGGAAATAAGCAAAAGAAAAGGAGTAGAAGAAATAAGCAATGAAGAAATAACAAAACGAAAATAAAAACATTAATAAAACCCAACCTTAATAAAAAGCATCTTCATTCATAAGCTAAAAAGAGTTTATTACAATAAGCTAGATAAGCTATAAAAGCTTTTACAATAAGCAAACTAATAAGCTAAATCTATTCTAAATCTACTCCTACTCCTAACTAAATTAAACTACTATGTGAAAAATAAATCCTAAAAATCTAACACTCCAAAGAGATGCTACGTCCGGTTCATAAAGGCTCAAAGTGCGTTGGGGGGCATATTCGTCATTTCAGGTATTCAACTAATAAGAGCTCCAGATCTAGGGGTATAATTGACCTTTTACATTGGATGATTGCTTGATTATTAAGCCAATCATTACTAGCTGTAATATTCCTCTTTGAGCCAATTAATTTGTTGATCCCTTTTGAACAGATCTTACTTAGCTTGTTAAAGCTTAGTTATGTTGGATAGATCCAAGACAACTATAATAGAAACTAAGATTGTAAATACTACAAACTATGCGGAATCTAGTTTGCAATACTAAGAAGAACAATGAAACAGTAAAACAAGATCTTGCTAAACTTTCAATATATTAAACACAATCAAAGTTACAGAATAACCTTGAAACTATGAATACTAACTATATTTGCTATGAAAACTATATAAAACATTTGTATCTAGATCTATGCCGTAGGGTTCCTTTTATACACCAAGGAAACCCTAATGGGCTTACAAAATGCGTCAAGTGATATATCTCATGCATATCACTTTAGCAGTACTAACTTTATAACTAACAGTACTAACTACATAACTAACAGTACTAATAAACTAACAGTACTAACACTTTGTACTGGCAGTACTAACTATAACACTAACAGTACTAATGACTTAGAGTGTTTTCTCTAATCTTCAGCAGTGTTAATTTCTTCAACTAGCAATAGAAACTTGAGAGGCCTTTATTCTCAACAATCCTCCCCTAAACTTGATATTCATCTTGTTAATCATTAAGTTTCTTCGAATTAAACCATCTGTGTTGAGAGGATGCTTCCAAACATTTTAGTGTCTTGGTTTGTTTGCTAGAATGAAAATTTTCCTTAAAAGTTCATTTGCCATTTCTGAATATTGATCCACTTGAAGCTTGTTAGCCAACATCACAGTCATAATCCCTCTTGTCAATGGATATTCTTTTTCAACTAGCATAAAGATTTCATGTCCTCTTACTGAAGATACATGGTGAACACCACATGTATCATAAAGCCTCCATACCAAAGGATCATGCATATACCTTTGAAGCTTCCATAGAGTATCATCATTATCTGGTTCAAACAATCTCTTCAGTTCAACCCATAATTCCTTCTCTTTATCATCTGTAGGCTCTGTTGTACTGAATTTCTCCTTAACCAATCCCAAAGCTTAACCAGGTCATCTCTATCAAATTTCTTTAACATCTCAGCAAAAATCTGATAAGCTTTTGTATGGTTTCCAACTCTGATAATTTTCCAATACCTTCTTGTGTCTTCAGAGTAAACCTCCCAGTCTATGATTGGATATTTGACCTGTAAAGCTTCAATATAGACTTCTTCCACTGGAACTACCACTAATAATTTCTGTAGTTCTTCTTCTGATAATTCTTTTTCCTTTTCCGCTGATTGTTCTTCACCTGAACCTGAAGCTTCTCTAATCTTTTATCTTTTAACAGGCTCTTCTAAAACTTCTTGACCTGCTCTTTTCAGTCTCTGAACCTCCAACTCAGAATCCATAGGAACAAAAGATTGTACCTTCCTCATAGTAGTTTCAAAGATTTCTTTAACCTGATCAAATGAAAGTGACTTTAATTGTTTAATAGAATAACCTCCTTTTTGGTTCTTGATGTAAGTTGACATATATTCCTTTTGTTGAGCAGGAGTCATTGTCCTTGTTCCTCTAGCTTTCAGCTCTTTGTTTTTGAGCCAATAAATCTTTCTTTGATTGACAAGTTCTACAATCTTCATTGGTAAATCTTCTTCACTACACTTTTCATCAGCTTGTAACTGTTGAACAAAATCTTCATCTGCTACAATTCTAGCCAATACATTATCCCATTCAGAATCTGTAAAATCCTGAGCTGCTTGATGCACTTAAGCCATTCTCTGTCTTTCTGTTGCATCAAACTCTTCTTGTAGCTTTTGAGCTACTTCTGCATCCCTGCTAATTTGAACCTGCTCTCTCTGTTTCATCTTCCTTGGAGACTCAATTTCATCTATTTTAGACTTGCCCTTAGCTTTAGGAGCACTCTTTCTGATCTCCATAAGTGTCTCTGCAAGGGTTAAGTCATCAACAGTAGTATCTGCATGTCTTTGAGGACTGGCAGTACTAACAAATGTACTAGCAGTATTAAGTTCTTCATCAGCAGTAGTAACTTCTAGACCAGCACCAAAACCTTCTTGAGTGTCCAAATTATGTCCATACCTCCCCTGAACTTCAACATGTGGAGTAACCAATGAAATTTCAGCATCTAAATCCATTTCTTCTATCATACTCCTCCCTTATTTAGAAGGATCCTCTACAACTAAATCATCTTTATCATCAGAAGCAGTAATGTTTGTTATCCTTCTAGCTTGGCTTGTCTTGATAGTCTGTTTTAACTTCTTTACCCTTTTGATAAGTCTAGTAAATGTAGCACCATAGGTTTTTTTTGTTTGCTTTAATTCTGTCTCCAAGCTTTCCACCTTGTTTGACAATTGTGTACATAGAACCGTCAAATCATGGAGTGTCATACTGCCCTTATCACTTCCAAGTGTGTGACTTCCTGGGAGAGGTGAATCATGGGCCATGGTAGGGGACTTAGTGATGTTACCACTGCTCTGTCCTGCATCTATGCTAGAGACAGTAGTGGCAGCCCCTCCATGAACAACATCCACACATGTGAATGTAGCCTCATCTGCAACTGGGGTTTGAGTAGGAAAGTTGGACTGAGGAATCTCAACTTCCTGTCTGATAGTTTCCCTAATTGTTGAAGAAGTTAATGGTTTAGTTATTTGTTTCCTTCTTGACTGTTTCTTTTGGGGTCTTGATGTAGATGGTTGAGTAGTAGTGTGATGGGAATCAGTAGGAACTGCTGTCCCTTCACCCACTTCTTTAGGAGCTTGAACCATCATAGTTTGAAATAAAGGTGTGATCCTACCAGAAAACCCCTTTCCTTCCCTCTTCATGTTAGAAAAAATCTTCTTGGTATGAGAGGGGTAACATAGATCTCTTTATGTTTGGACATATCTTTAACTTGTTTATCCAGGAACACTTGCACAAACCTTGGATACATTAGAAATTTAACCCCATCTTTCAAGTTCTTTACCATATTGTCAACAATGTACTTGGAAAAGTTAAATATTTGGTTTGTGGCAAGACAAATGATAGCAGAGGCTATAGTACTACTGGATTCATTCCAGGCAGTTGTCTTAGCACTAAGGCATTGTAGAATTATATGAATTAAAAACTTCCACCGAGGAGAAAAGAATGCTTTGTAAAAAGTAAGCTTCTGTGTAAGATTTTCATACCCTATTCTTTCCAGTTCTGCAAAAATGGTAGCAGTGGGTAGACAATCTGTTCCTTTAGCATCTTTTAGGTGAAGAGCTCATTTTACACTTATTTTAGTAACGATCACCTTCTTCCTATCTACTAGGGCTTGTATCTGCACTTCCTCATTGTCAGTTTGTACCTTAGCAGTAGCCCAAAACTGCTTGATTCATGAAGTATAGATGGTTGGATTCACCGTTAGCGCATATCTGATAGAACTTGTATTCAAAAAATCAAGGATTTGCTCAAACCCCTCACTTTCTTTAGGTTTATCTAAGAATGCGACTAGATTATGTGTTTCAACAAATTTTAGGGTCGACATTGTGATGGGTTTTGAGGATTAAAAATGAAATTAAGTTAGGGTTTATGATTAGAGAGTATATCAAAGTGTAAAATCGATCGAATGAGTGATTAAAACTCTGAATCAAAGTATTTATGAAATCCCCCTCAACAACATTAACTTGAACTAGCAGTAGCAAGTTAAGTCTGACATCATTAACTTAACGAGCAATAGTAAGTTTATGCCTAGCAGCATTAACTAATACTGGCAGCAGTATGTTTAAGCTTAGCAGCATTAACTAATACTGGCAGAGTAAGTTTAAGCTTAGCAGCATTAACTAATACTGGCAGCAGTAAGTTTAAGCTTAGCAGCATTAACTTTGATACACTATCATTAACTCCAATTTCATTCCAAAAAGCATTTCCATCATGAATTTTGACTCTCACAATCTCTCTTTCTGTTTTTAATCTCACAATATCTCTCATTTCTTTTTATCACCAATTCACTCTATCTGTTTTTATATCACACAACTCTCTTTTTGTTTTTCAGCTCACTATATCTCTCATTTCTTTTTCTTACCAATTCACTCTATCTATTTTTATATCACAAATCAAGAGCCCTTTCAGACAGTTTGGTACAAAATTCCATCAATTCCTTTAGTTTCATGTTGTCCTCCCCACTTCTAAGTGTGTTAACTCTTGAGAGAGGTGGATCATTAGACTGTTTAGATGCAGCCTCAAACCTAATTTGAGCTTCTGTACCCCCCAATATGGTATCTTGGCACCTGGGACCACTACCTGAATCACTTCCTTAAGGAAAAGACTCATTAAGTGTTGCCATGGATTGGGTCATATTTATGTTACCACTGTCCTGCTCTGCTTCTAAGCTAGAAGCAGTAGTGGCAGCCCTTTCCATTCTGGCTTCCCACTCCTTAATGACAGTCTCATCTGCTACAAGGGGAATAGGTCCACTAGACTGAGATATCTCAGTGGTCCTTTTGGCTTTCCTAGGTTTTTGAGTCTTTTTGAGTTAAGATTGTGATAGAACAGTGACTGGTTCAAGATTAGATAGAGATACAGTCGTGGATTTGTGTTGGGGTTCAATGGGATTTCCTAACCCTTCACCCACTTCTGCTTAATGATACATTCCCTTTCATCTAATCTTAATTAACCTCCCCTCAAACAATACTTCAAAGATTAAGTAATCCAATGCTAGCAATCAGAAAGTTAAACCCGCTAACATCAAAAGCCTTTATGAGAAGATCTACAACATTGTGGTCTGTGTGAATCTTGATCACTTAAATCAAATTCTTTTCATAAGAATCTCTGATGAAATGGTGCCTAATCTCTATGTGCTTAGTTTTAGAGTGAAACACTGGATTTTTCAGAATACAGATTGTACTTTCATTATTAATGTAAATCTTGGTGTTCATAAAGTTGAACCCATAATCAAGCATTTGATTTTGAATCCATAACACCTGTCCACAACAATTAGCAGCAGCAACATACTCTACTTTAGTAGTAGAGTTTGCAACTATAGTTTGCTTTTTACATTGCCATGAAATCAACTTTTTGCCAAGAAATTGACAACCTCCTATTGTGGATTTCCTGTCAAGGCTAGCTCTAGCATAATCACTATTAGAAAAGGCTTCCAAGTCAAATGGTGAATCCCTAGGATACCAAAGGCCCAATTTAGGTTGACCTTTCAAGTATCTAAAAATCCTATTCACAGCATGAAGATGTGAGACATTAGGAGTAACTTGGAACCTTGCACAAGCACAAACAATAAACATTATATCAGGCCTAAAAGCTGTTAAGTACATCAATGATCCAATCATTGATCTGAATAAGTGAACATCCACGTCCTCAGCTTCTTCATCCTTAAACAATGCCATGTTAGTCTCAATTGGAGTGCTTGCTATCTTCATTATGACAAAATCAAAATTCTTCAATATATAAGCCACATACTTGTTTTGGCTGATGAAGATTCCATCATCGGTCTACATGACCTGCAACCCTAAGAAGAAAGTGAGCTCCCCCATAGAACTCATCTGGATCTTCTTGTGCATAAAACTTTCAAACTCTGTACATCAAGACTTTTTAGTAGACTCAAAGATGATGTCATCTACATACACCTGTACTAACAGGTTATCACCTTTGTCTTTCTTAATAAACAAAGTCTTATCAATGATTCCTCTTCTAAATCCATTTTCTAATAAGTAGGTAGACAAGGTCTCATACCAGGCTCTAGGAGCTTGATGTAGACCATATAAAGCTTTTTCTACCTTATAAACTTTATTAGGGAACCGTGGATCTTCAAAACCAGGAGGTTGGCACACATACACCTCCTCTTCAATAGTACCATATAAAAAGGCACTCTTCATATCCATTTGGTATATAATAAACCCCATAAATGATGCATAGACCAAAAATAACCTGATTGCTTCTATCCTTGCAACAGGAGCAAAAACCTTATCATAATCAATGCCATCTTCTTGGGTGTAACCTTGTGCAACCAGTCTTGCCTTGTTTCTAACTACTATCCTTCTCTTATATTTCTTGTTTCTATAGACCTATTTTGTTCCAATGGCATGCTTGCCTTTGGGTAAATCAACCAATCTCCAAACCTTCTGCAATCTAAATTGTAGCAACTCATCTTGCATTGCCTCTATCCAACTTGGATCTGTCAAAGCTTGTGTCACTTTCTTGGGTTCTATTTATGAGAGAAAACATGCAAATAAGCAGTTTTGATAATCTTTATGATTTGTTCTCCTTTGCTTTTTGATGTATCTGACCATAGCAAGTTCTTCAGAAATCTTGGTCATCCTCCTTGTTTGAGTAGCTGGATTTATGTCTCCAATGATCTAGTCTTTAGGATGATCCTTGTGAATTCTGGTTGTGGGAATAGGACTGACATTCATGGTGGCTTCTAAGTTGTCAAGATCAGCCTCCGCACCCACATCTTCATCATCATATGCACCACTAAAGATACTAGTATTTAGAAGATCAGCAGTATCCTCCAAATCAGGCATAAGAGGATCAGTAGGAAGATCATCAGCATTAGTAAAACTTTTCCCAGTAGCACTAACAGATGGACTAATAGTACTATCTCTGTTAGTGCTATTAGCGTAACCTTCCT
>BQNB010143890.1:0-16930 GCA_026074375.1 Tanacetum coccineum | reverse complement strand
GTTTAATTTGCTAAAACAAACTAACCTCTCAAAACCATGATATTTACCTGCTTTCTTAAAATTATAAAATTATAAAAAGAATCTTATCTTAACCCTTTAGAATTCTGTTAGACCGTGTTCGAGCCTTCCTAACCTATTCCCCTAAAGAACGATAACAACCCCCGATTCTTGCCTTACTACACTACAACGGTTAGGTACTTTGCCTAGGGGATTGTAAAGCTTCCAATGAAGTCTTCACAACCTCCACATCAAGTGTACTTTAAATAATTAACTAATCTTGCACATATACTCAAAATGGTACTTTGTACTTAAACTTGGATATACCAATTGAGCAAATCTTTGCGGGTATTATCCACTAACAAACACATCTTTTTAAAAAAAATCCTACACAGTTAATTTCTTCACCATTTTCACTGAAAAACAACACAAAAATTAGAACAGGAAGGAAGAAATCAATATAGATTCAATCACAAGTAGTAATCCTCACAAAAGTTCTTTTCTCAATGATTATTATAAAGTCTTCTTTAAACAAATTTTGTGTTCAAAGCACTTAAAATCAAAGGTTTTCATTAAAACAAAATACTACATATTTACACTCACACTTCTATCTCATAGGAGAGTTATTACAATATCAATCATAAAGAATAATGTCAAATTCGAGAGGGTCCGTCTGAATAAAGTAAGGAGATATGGCGGAACACCTCACAGAAGTTAAAAAGAGAATTGAAACAATGAAGGGATAAGGTGACAGAAAGGCATACGTTTTTGAATTACTCTTGATAGAAATTCGGCAAAAAGGTGCATGTGTGACCAGGTCAAAGAAACACATTAATCCAAAGTTGAATGAGGATGACGTACTCTATTTTTGTTGTGAAGAATACAACTCATTATGATGTATTGTCCCTCAAATCAAGGAAGCAAGACATGGTGCAAGAGAGATGCCCTCTTACGTCTAATTCATTCCCATAAGCCTAAAGATGACTTCTTTGAACATTATATCCAAAATGACATAGGAAATTAGAGATGAGAAGATCAAAAGAATGACAAAGGAAAAGAGAAAGTAAATGACATTCTAAGACAAATAAGACACCTAGTGAGTGCTTAAATAAGTCAAAAAATTATCTTTTCTGTAAGGCACTACAAAAATAGTAGCCTTTTTATTAGTCAAAGTACTAGTATAGTGCCTTACTATACGGATGTATCATTATCCATAAAATTTAATGCTGTCATGCCTTTTGTCAAGATAAAAAATTCATATAGTATTGTCATGATTGCAATCATTAATGTTTTCAAGTCTCCAAAATGCGGTAAAGTTAACGACTCATCTTTTGGACTTTGCGCAAGTCCTATATGTTTGTACGCTGTATACGTCCCTTGTTTGCTGAGTTGCTAATTGTAGCCAATAACACCTCTAAAAGGATGCATTGCTCTTGACTCCATGGTATCTAAGATTTGGTCACAAGGGACAACGATCTCAGGGGGAGCCGAATAATTGATATCAAGATCCAGCCTTTTCATGATTTGACAAAAGGGTGGAGAAGGAAAGCTTCGATTGAGGGAGAAAGCTAGTATAACTAGCAATTCAGAATCAAAAGATCACATAGCGTACATGGGAGTAGATAAGAGCTATGTAAGGCCATGAGATGAAGACAATGTTCAAGCTTCACAAATTACAAGGCCAAGATCAAGAACTGCAATACTGCATCAACGGACGGTCTTTTATCTTTGCTCCATTTGTTATTTTATTTACATTTCGAAATTTTATTTGTCATCATCAAAAAGGGGGAGATTGTTGGTGCAACATTGACTAGGATCTCCTTTATGTTTTAACGATGACAAAAAACGTTCGCAAAACATAAAATCACAAACGATAGCCAAAATCCGTAAAACTGGATTTGCTTGTCTGGCGCGCTGGGCACGCATCAGCGCGTGGGCAGCGCACCAAAGGCGAACTCTGTTTTTACGAATTTGATTTTGTCGTTTTTCCTTTTACTCGACACACGTTGAAACTTCAATACAGGTATGTATATGATATTTGAGCATTTAGGAACATTCTAAATGAGGCTTAGACTTAGAGAGGAGCAAAAACGAATCCACTTGTTTTTTAACAAAACACCAACTCAAATACTTTATCAAACGCCTCTAGCCAAGGCCGAAGCCTCTTTCTAAACCTAGTATGATCATATTTTCAACATACCATCAAATGAAAGTATTCATTTGACCTTAGTCTGGATTTACGTTGTTCCTAATCACGTAACGGGTTTTACTCCCTTATTGGTCAAAATAAGTCAAAGGTCACTTTGCGTAAACGCAACCTTTCCTGTTATGGGATATGATTTACTTGAAATGCAAATCACTTAGCTTGTTTGCATCAAGATGATTAGTGATCAAATCCATTATTGATTATCATGGATTAAAGTCTAAATGACTAAATGAGTTTGTGGTATTTGGAGATTAATCATGCTTTGAGTTTTCTTACCTCCTTACCCATAAATTTTTTACAAACTCACATGTATTCCTCACATGTACAAGATGACTTTCAAACTCCCACACTTCTTTCTACAACACTTCTATACCATTCTCCCCACAACACATCCCTTTAATCACTTGTTAATCTCTTTCCCAACAAGTGATTAAACACTTCTACACAATCCTACAACACCTTCTTTCTAGTCTTTTGTTCACCCTTCTTACCCAACAAATGATTTCATTCTTCACACACTCTAAACACTTCTTTCTTAAACCATCCCATAATCATATTTGCCCACTATTTCCTTTCTTATTAGAAATGTAATTATTAACCCAAATCAATCCTTTGATTTCATCCTAAACATTAACATCTTCATTCTTATCATCTTCAAACCTTCTCCAAGTATAAAACTTCCCCAAATAATACCCACATGCCAACTCATATTTTCGTACACAATGTACTCTCCTTGTACTTGTTGTACTTCATGTTCCTTACATTCCTAACAAAGGATCCTACACATCCCATCAAAACATTCTTTACAACATATCCACTATTCACATTCTTCCTCACAACATTTGAATTTCACATACATACACACACACTCTCTATTATCCTCACCCTTGATCAAGCCAATTCATCAATCCAAGATACCTTATTATTTTCTTCACCCTTGGATTGATTTCAAGCAAACACAACAAACACACTTTCTCTTTTACCCTTGATCAAGCCACCTCATCAATCCAAGATACCTCATTCTCTTCTACTCCCTTGGATTAAGTTCAGATCTTAAACAAACACACTCCCTAGCATAAACCAACACATCTCACTCACCAAACAAACACACCTCTCTTATCACCCTTGATCTTGCCACTTCACCTATTCAACTTACCTCTTCTCTTCACATCCTCACCCTCCATTTCAAACTAAGATCAAGAGGCTCATTTTCATCACATCATGCCTACTCATTACAACTCATTCATAACTCATTCTCTCTTATCCAACATGTGCCTAAATGTATTTGAAATTCAAATTTCAAATCTTTTCCCCTTTATCCCCAAGTTAAGAATATCCTCTTGTACTCTAACTAGCTTCTTTAAACCTTTAGTTGGATCCCAACTAAGCTAGTTACACAGCGAGGAATACCCAAAGTACCCATTTCTGATAATTCTTTTATCTCTTTACAATATCAGATAAGTGAAAGGCTTTTAAATACTTCACAAACATTTTTATCAAATGGCTATTTGAGTTGGTTGACCTTGAGTGTAAGAATGATTGAAAGGTTATAGCGTGAAGTACAATTGGGGGTTTAACAAGTGCGGATATTTAAAACGTCAAAATCTCGAAGAAAATACTTCGAGAATCTGGCGCGTTGGCCACGCGCTGACGTGTGGGCAGCGAAGCCATTCATTGTCGTAAAGTTTGGGATCTTTGGCCTATAAATACCCACCATTGACCTTTGTATTCCCCACCTCTTGCAGACATTCGTTCCTCTATTTTCTCTTCTCAAATCATCTACGTCTGACACCTTTTGTGTTCTTAATCTTTTCATCTCATCATTCTATTTAAGAACACATCTCCGCAAGAGAGACACACAAGTACCTAATCTATACTTGTGTGTTATTAGTCGAGGGTCTTCTTTCTCATACCCTTTCTTTAGGATCGAGTCTCTAGGCGAGGTTAGGACTTAGTTCATCCATCTATCTTTTTATTCAATCGAGCTCCAAGGGAAGTCTTGTATCCGTAGGATCAAACGTAGATCATTAGGGATCTAGTTGGGCTTTGGTAAGCTTCCAAGGGGAAGTTTTAATTGGTTATAGGTTAAGTCGAATCACGGGTTCTAAGGGGTGGATTCCGAGGGTGGAATACCGTAGGTAGTAACTCTTCTTTGTGAGCGCCGATCTTTGTACATATCGGTGGAGTTGATTGTAATACGATGTGTATTCCTTCATAAGGATTATACTAGTAGAGTATCAGAGTGGTGGATTCGCAACTGGACGTACGGAAGGACTAAACCCCCCTTCCCGAACCAGTATATATCGTGGTGTCTCTTCTTCTCTCTTCTTATCTCTATCTACTTATTGTTCACTTTGCAAAGTCTAGGATCTACAAGGTTTTTGGTATTGTGTTCTTGGTGAAAAAGAAGAGACGAATCTGTTTTTTGGTGTATTGGTGATTTTGGGAGTCAGGGTTTTTGCGGACACTTAAAAAGTTGTCGTCCTTTTTACTTAAAAAGGACGACTTGATATATTTTTTGGTGCAAGTCTGTTGGTTGAAAATAGGTTTTTCATTAAAACCCTAATCTGGTCTTGAAGATTAATTCGTCCTTGTTCCAAGATTGTAGCGGGTATGATTGGTTTGTGAACAAAGAACGAGTACGAGCAGCTAATCGTTTCTTGGTGTTAAGAAGAAGCTCGTTTATTGGTATGAAGAAAAAGGTGGCAGGATTTTGATCTTGATTCGATTTTGTACTGCTTACATTGATTATTAAAGCTGCTTGGACTTGAAGGTATATTAGTGCTGCTTATGTACATGTTTTCTGCTTTCGTCAATGAATATAAGTAAGGTTATACTGCCAATGAAGACTTGTATCTTAATAGACGTTAATATTGTTGTATAATTTTTAGTAATGCTCGTTGGAAAGTTTATAACTGCCGTTGGATATTAGTACTGCTAGGTTACAGATAATATTGCTGCTTTTGTGTACTTATTTACAAAAACAAAAAAAAAAAAATCAAAATAAAAACAAAATAAAAATTAAAATTATATAAAAAAAAAAAAAAACAAAAAATGTCAAAAAAAACAACAATAACAAAAAAACAAAAATTGCCAATTCAACATTAATGCTGCTACAAGAAGGAGTCAATACTGCTGATTGGATTCGAAACAAGTATATTAAGGCTACAAGCTTTGATTAGTACTGCCAGTTTTGAGTATTACTACTGCCATGGTAAATGGAATTAGTTAGTACTGCTAGCGTTAAAAGCAATGAGGTTAATACTGCTCGGGCTTATTGTTTATAGGCGGCTATTCCGATGTTGGACAACAGATGCTTTTAGATCTCGGATATAACTATTTTTAACGACATTTTATTCTTAATTATTTATGGCTCGTTTTGGATTTATTGAAGAGGTGATTACGAAGACAATTGAATATTGCTTATTTGATGTTGTAGTTGAGTTTCACAGATGCGTGTTCTTATCATATCTTAAAGTGGGTGTTACACTTTAAAGATAACTTGTTCGTGCTTAAATAGTGTTGACGAAGACTTAAAGAATCTAGCAATGTGTGATTTTTCTTACGATGCTCAATGCTCACATTCGCTATCACTTAAAGGAGTTACGTTATTGTGCTCAGTGTCTTATTTTATAGGATAAATGAGGATTCTTTCAAGAGGTTGCGGTCTACTTATACTTTTGTGATTTGTAGTATGAGTTCGACGTCATGTGGATAGTGCAAGACATAAGACACAAGTTTGAGAGATTCTACTTCTTCATCAAATTCGTTATACTCAGTTTTCTTCATCAGTAATCACTACATAGAGCCTACAGAGTTTGAGATTCAAGAGATGGTTAACATATTGGTCTTTAGGGGAAGTTTATTTGATAATGTTTAAACCATCTACTTGAACCACTTGAGGGGAAGTGTTTCGTTACTAAATATAGTCTTTCTATTATCTACTGATAGTTTATGTTTCTACTGCTCAGAAGTCATTTTCTTATTATTGCTCATGCGGGTATATTGAGTCATTAGAAGGAAGGATTTTGGTAGTGTAGTATTTGTTTGTAGTGTTAGAGCCAAGTTGCATATCTTCAGAAGACCCTATTAGATTGATTACAAAATAGGGAAAGAAGATTACAGTTTATTGATTTGCAGCTTATATGTGTGGTGCATGTTCAAGGTGATCTTTAGGTCAGGGGAAGCATTAAAGGATTTATGTTTTCATTTTAGAGAGGATGAATACCATTATTAATTCGCTATTTAAGGGGAAGTTCGTACGCGACTTTGTTTGTTTTGTCATCATCAAATAGGGGAAGATTGTTGGGATTCTTGATTTGATGAGACAAAATGAATAAAAGAATGAAACAAAAGGACTTAAATGCAAAAGAAGAATCCTTCAAAAGATGGGATGATTTTGAAGATTCATATAGATCTCCTTATAAAGATAGAAGTTATCAGAAAGGATCAAGTTTAATATTTAAATGCATTATTTGTCTTATATCATCTTCTTATGTAACGACCTTAAAATCTCTCTATATAAAGGAGATTCATGAGGCGGTCTTGGTTTTAGATATCCAAAAAAACTTGAGCTCACAATTGGGGGGGAGAGTTTAGTAAAGTGTGTGTGTGTACTGGTTTAGTTAGTTAGTATAGATTAATAGTTAGTTAGTAGCCCCAAGTTATAAAGTTGGGGGAAAGGTGGAAAACTATGTAATAAAGTAAATTACTTGAAATTAACTTTGATTCATGTTTAGTATTTCCGCTGTGCATATTTCATATTTCATTGTTATTATATGCTAAGATGAGTCTTTAATTAACGATCTTCACACCAGACCAAATGTCATGATTTTTTTATATTTAAATGTACAGTTGCAGAATTAGTTGGTGTGGTAAGCTGATTCTTCTATAAAATTACAATGTGCACTGTAAATGTCAAAGTTAGTATATCGTTCAAGCTACATCAAAGTTTTAGAATATGCTTGATACGGATGTTGGTTTGAGGGGAAGCTGATTCAGAAACTTCGCCAAAAAGGAGTCTATGAAAAAAGCTTTTCAAGGACATGCTACATGATTAGGGGGAAGTTAATCCACAATCATGCCAAACTACAATTGTTCTAGAACAAGTAAAGACACAGAAGATCCAAGCTGGAGTACAAATATCAAGACTATAATACAAAGACGCCATCTTCAGCATTGGAAGCGCTTTGGAAGACTTTATTTTATTTGTATTTGTACTTGTTAGGAATATTGTAAGTAATTCCGTATGTCCATATATTGGGGGAAGATTGTTAGCCTTAAAATATGTTGACTTATACGGAATTACAATAGATATAATATGGGCATGATACACAAGGACTAGAAATGTCAATATAGTATAGTGTTGCGTTGTCAAGGGCCTATTTAATCCCCTCCATTCTTCCATGGAGGGGTTTGAGGATAATCAGTTATATCTCAAGTTGTGGTGTGTGTTCTCAATCTTATCTCATTTTTTTTTTTATTTAGAAAAGCCCACCATACATTTCCCTTTCTCTCTCTACAATATAATAAATGGCAATTTATTATTTCTATCCTCCCCAACCTCTAGATCGTATGTTTTAGGCTAGAATATTTATAGGTAACAATCACATCATGCCAACTCATTCACAACTCATTCTCTCTTATCCAACAGGTACCTAAATGTATTTGAAATTTAAATTTCAAATCTTTCCCCTCTTTCACTCCAAGTTAAGAATATTCCATGAATATTCTCTTGTACTCTAACTAGTTTATTTAAACCTTTAGTTGGATCCCAACTAAGCTAGTTACACTTTGAGGAATACCCAAAATACCCCTTTCCGATAATTCTTTTCTCTCTTTACAATATCGGATAAGCGAAACGCTTTTAATTACTTCACAAATGTTTTTATCAAATGGCTATTTGAGTTGGTTGACCTTGAGTGTAAGAATGATTGAAAGGTCATAGCGTGAAGTACAATTAGGGGTTTAACAAGTGCATGTATTTAAAACGCCAAAATCTCAAAGAAAATAATGCGGGAATTTGGTGGGCGAAATATTTTCCTAAAGTTTGGGATCTTTGGCCTGTAAATACCCACCCTTGGCATTTGTATTCCTCATCTCTTGCCAGCATTCTTTCCTCTCTTTTCTCTTCTCTAATCCTCTAAGTCTAACATCTCTTGTGTTCTTAATCTTCTTATCTCATCATTCTATTGAAGAACACATCTTCGCAAGAGTGACACATAAGTACCTAATCCATACTTGTGTGTTATTAGTCGAGGGTCTTCTTTCTCATACCCTTGCTTTAGAATCGAGTCTCTAGGCTGGTTAGGACTTGGTTCATCCATCTATCTTTTTATTCAATCAAGTTGTAAGGGAAGTCTTGTATCCATAGGATCAAGCCTAGATCATTGGGGATCTAGTTGGGGTTTGGTAAGCTTCCAAGGGGAAGTCTTAATTGGTTATAGGTTAAGTCAAATCACGAGTCCGTAGGGGTCGATTCTGAGGGCGGAATACCGTAGGTAGTAACTCTTCTTTGTGAGCTCCGATCTTTGTGTATATCGGTGGGGTTAATTTTAATATGGTTTATAGTCCACCATAAGGATTATACTTGTAGAGTATCGGAGTCATGGATTTGCAACTGGACGTACGGAAGGACTAAACCCCCTTCCCGAACTAGTATATATCGTGGTGTCTTTGTCACTCTTTATCTGTATCTACTTATTGATTCTTTGCTAAGTAGATCATCACACCACTCGGCTCTTTCGAGACTTGAAGTTTTATAAACTTCAAAGAAGTCAAGAAAACCGTATTCACCCCCCTCTATGGTTCTACAGCTGGTATCAGAGCAGTTTACTCAAGTTTTCAATCATTAAAGCCTTCCTAAGAAGTCATTTTAAGTTGAAAACTTCTTTTTCAAAAATTTGAAATCCTAACTCCGATTTTTGAAAAAGTTGAGTAAAGATCCATGGCTTAAAATATATAAGAGAACCATGTTGAGGGGTGTTCTTATGCTAAGACCACTTTTTAGAAACATAATGGGTTTTGCTTTTGCAAATCCGCTTTGAGGATCTTACATAAAAGTCAAAGATATTGACTCTATGGACAGTAAATCCAAAACGGCGATTTTTATTTCGAAGTTGAAGACTCAGAAATGAAGTTAATGAAGGAGACACCGTACGAGCTTCTCAAGGATGAGCAAAAGAAGAAACTTGGCAAGAATAATGAAGCCAAAATGACTCTTTACAACGCCCTACCTCGTAAGGAGTACGAACGTGTCTTCCTGTGTAAAACTGCCAAAGAAGCATGGCATACACTCATCATCACTCATCAAGGCAATTCATAAGTCAAGAATTGCAAGATTGATATTCTCACTCAAGAATATGAGAAGTTCTAAATCTCAAATGAGAAACTATTGATAGTGGCTTCACAAGATTTAATGCTATTATAACTAGTCTCAAATCTTTAGATCCAGACTATTCTAAGAAGAATCATGTGAGGAAGTTTCTTCGCGCTCTTCCACTAAAATGGAGAGCAAAGGTGACGGCCATCAAAGAAGCCAAAGACTTGACTACACTTCCACTTGATGAGCTTATTGGCAACCTCGAGGTTTAAGAAACAATATTAGGAATTGATGGTGTTGCTTCCAAACCCATCAAAGACAATATTATGCCAATAGCTCTCAAATCTAACACTAATAGGGGTCAAACTAGTAGTGATAGTATAAGTCAAGATAAATGTGATAAAGACGAAGAAATCAACTTAATGGCTAAAATGTTAGAAAACTATTTCGAATATGGTGGTAATGAAAATGAAAAGTTTTGCATATGCAAGGAAGAGAATAAGGTTGAAGCTCAGACATCGAACGTGGTTGTTATAATCGTGTGCAAGAATCATTTCATTGATTGTTTGTCCTTATGTTAAAAAGGGAACAAGGCATTTATTTAAGGAGCCCTTGGAGTGATAGGCGAAGATGGGATAACGAACCTCAAAATGATGAAACATGTCTTATGGCTTTCGACTCTCAAGAGGTATTATCTAAACCATCTAGATCTAATAATGAGTTAAATATTTATTGATTTGCAAAAAGATAATGATGAAATCTTGAAGTTTTGGCAACGGTACTTTTCAAAAACCTATGAAAAACTATTACAAAGAAAAAATTGTCTTAGGCAAAGGTACATTCAATACTTTTTAGCCAAAGTCAATGAAATCGAGCTTGAAATGAAGAAACTTGCTAAATATAAAGAGGTGGTTGAACCGCGCGAAAATTATGATGTACTCACTAAAGAGGTTGACTCTTTAAAGTGCAATGTCTCCAAACTTCAAGACGAAGCTTTAAACTTTTCAAAATTCAAAAAGAATAGCGTCGTTTTAGATGACATTTTGAGTCATCAAAAAGTTATCCAAGATAAGAAAAGGGGGTCCATTGGTTTTTTATAAAAGAATTTAATAAAACCTTCTTCTGGGAGTCTTAACCTCTAACAATCAGGGTTTATAAAAGATAGTCAAAACAGAAATCCATCAATATGCTTTGTTAAACCTATAGCACCTCAAACTCATTTTGCAAACACTCGAGGTCACCAAGCACCTATTACCAAGAATGAATACTAGACATCAAGGATTTTCACTCGGGCTCACAACAATGGAATGGATAACAACAAACCTCAGTTGTCCTTAGAAGTATATTCCCCACCTACAACAAATTTGTGGTCCTTCAAACTCATATATATCAAAGACCATCTTTTCAAAACATTCCAATCTTCAAAAATATGAAATTTTTATAACAAAGGTCTTACTATCATAGTACTTTCTTAGGAGAGAAAACTCCTACCCAAATCAAAGGCTAAAGAGACCTCGAAGCGTTGGTCCAAACTTTCAAAACCTCCAAGATTTTCAAAATAATTCTTGGTTCGCGTTCTCGAGGTACGGCCTACATAAACTAGGTGCTTCACTTCAAGACCCAAGGATATATGTCTTGGGCACTTTGTTTGCTAACCACAACGGATCCAAGAGAAAATGGGTACCAAAACCTTGAGTTACACTGTTAATTTAGGTATGGCATAAGCATGATTTTCAAATGAATCATCGAATTGTGGATAGTGGTTGCACCAATCACACCGGTGTTAATAGAAGACTACTCTACTCATGCTCCTTAAATCATGATAGCATATCATACCTAAAAACATGGTCTGCAATCCAAGTAACATCCTTCCTACTTTTTAAACATGAATTTTGTCTTGCATCCATAGTAGATACTTCAACCCTTTGGCATGGGAGACTAGGACTGCTAATATGCGGCTATTCAACCATTGCTCAAAAGGAACTAGTAAGAAAAACTACCAAAACGCAAAAAAAAACTCGTTATTCATTTTTGTGATGCATGTAAAATAGGTAAAAACAAGTCCATGTTGTCATAAGTTATTAAACCAGGATTTTATCACCACTAGGGTTACGAGAACTTTTGCATATGGATTTATTTGGGTCCCCTTTACTCTATTCTAAAAAGCTATGGGGGTTATTTTATAATTTGGTAATAGTAGACGAATTACTTAAGATATACATGGACAACACTATTTCTTTATAAACATAAAAAATAAAGCTTTTGATAAATTCAAGGTATTGTGTAAGAGTATACAAAACGTACTTGGCTGTTCGATTGTCTAAATCCGAACAGATCATGGTAGATAATTTGATAATGAAGTTCAATTTGGAGTCTTCTGTGACAAACATAGAATCTCTCATAAATTTTTGGCACCTCGCACTCCTCAATCTAATGGGGTTGTTGAAAGGAAGAACCAAACGTTTCAAGAAATGAGTCGCGCAATGTTAAATGAACAATTCATCCCACAATGATTTTGATGTCATGCCGTAAAAACTGCCGCATACATAATATATAAGGCATACCTACGAACAAAACGAGCCCAATATTACAATGCTTCTGACATACGTACGAATATTAATCCGAAATCGATTCGCAAAAACATTATGCCCCGCAGCAACGCACGGGGTATCTTGCTTGTTAAGGCCTATTTAATAGGAAAGGTTTTGTTTTTCTGTTTGGACTTGATGCTCAAGGAGAACCAAACTAAGGTTATACAATACTAAAAATTCAAAGCAAAAGAACAATTATATCATTTTAGAATCATAAACAATATACAGAAACTAATTCTTTCTAGGTCTATCTTTGCTATTCATCTTCCGGTTAGTTTAGAAGGCTAATGGTAGTTCATTTGGAATTAGGTTGTAAGTATACTACATTGAATTTTGGCTTAAAAATGAGTGGTCCTTCTGACCTTAACAGTTCTGTGTAAACCCATATTATGTGTTGTTTGGCTTGTCTCACATATTGCTCTTGGAAACTAATTGTTTGTGCATAAAATTTATTCCTAAGAACAAGATGTTGCCCAGTGGAAAAATCAGAAGTGTAGATTTAAAGTGAGAAGAAGCATGAGTAATGTACTTCATGAGTTTAACACCATTACAAAATCGTCCAAATCATCATCACGATTCAAACTAAAACATGAATTCTTAACACCATTACAAGAAGATTGAATATATTGACCATTACCTTGGTTGAAAGAAACCCCGTTACTCGAACTTGAAATCTCCTTCCTAAGATTATCAAACATTTTTCTCATTTCAATTTTGAGAGTTTCCTTTATGAATTGCATCGTCTCTTCATCGATGAAAAAACTATTTGTCGTAGATTCCATTCTCGATTGCATATTGATAAAAATTAGGCAAAACCCCCAATTTATGAACCCTAACAGAAATGGAACTCAAGAATCCTAATTTTTTACCGATCAGGAAAGTAGCTCTGATACCAGTTGATATGATCTTCCAGGTTCAGTTAAGAACAAAGAAGGTCTATTGATGAGGTGTCATTTTATATATTTTTTCGGGGCCATTTAACCCCCTAAATCATGCAAATATGCCTAGATTATGTGCTTAATCGTTTGTTTTCAGGTTTTTAGCACTTGAATGGCATTTGGAGGAAATACACGTGACTTGGGCTCATTTGGAGAAGAAACAGACAAGATTACGACCCTACACCAAAAATCATGAAGAATTGTGCATACAGCGCGTGGAGACGGCGTCGCCCTCATAAAGCGACGGCGTCAGGATCTTCATCGTGACGGTGTCAGGGATCCAGCGACGGCGTCAAGACATAACCGACTTAAAGAGGATCTAGAATCATCTACGTGGCGACGGAGTCACGACTTCAAAGCGACGCCGTCGCACCGTTTTTACTATATATACAAAACCGATTTTAGGGTTTTAAGTGTATAACTTTGTATAACTTTTGGGAGACGAACCCTAGTCATTCTAGCAGCCTTTTAGGTCGTTTTTAGGGCCTCAAAACTCTATTGTAACTACCTTCAATCCATGCTTTAATCAAGTAAGATTATTTATCATTAATCATTCAATATGTCTATGTGTTGTTTGATTGATTTATGTTCTTGCTTTCTTTATAACATGTCAGGCTAAACCCTCCTTTGTATTTACTTATGATTGAATGAAACTTAGGTTGTAGATCCTTTTAATGTTGCTTCTTGTTGATGGATGTGCGCGTTAGGCTCTAGAAAACTAGCCATAAGATATTAAATTGGCATAGACGTCTAGGGAAACGCGAGTGTGTAGAAAGGATATCATCGGTAACAGTGTTCATACTACCTTACCCCTGATATGGTTGATCACTCTTAAGATATTTCACATGCATTTAATATACTTTTAGCGGCCTTGTAATAGTCTTCATACTACCTTACTTGTGTGCTACCTTAACGGAATATTAAATAGACGGCGGGTTCGTGTAATTCGTTCATGACTTAGGAAATACTTACACAGATCATCACAAGTATGATAAAGCAACAGATCTAGGAGAAGCAATATGAAGAGTAGTGCATGATTAGGTAAATACATCTTTTTATCATAAAGTTATCACCAGTAGTTTAGATTATATTTAGTTTAATTAGCTAAAAGAAACCAACCTCTCAAAACCATGATATTTACTTGCTTTCTTAAAAACATAAAAACACAAAAAGAATCTTCTCTCAACCCTTAGAATTCTGTTAGACCGTGTTCGAGCCTTCCCAACCTATTCCCCTAGAGAACGATAACAACCCCGAGTCTTGCCTTACTACACTACAACGGTTTAGTACTCTGCCTAGGGGGTTGTAAAACTTCCAGTGAAGTCTTCACAACCTCCACATCATCTATCTAACTATCAGGGATCTAAGAACAAAGAATAGGAATTCAAAATAGAAAGAAGAGATTTGTTATATTGTTAGGTGAATTGTAGTTTACAAGATGGAAGGGAAATTGTTACAAATGAATTAGCTAACTGAAATGAACAAGTAGTTTGGGTATTTATACAAGTGACATGAAAAGGGTGTTAACTTTGTTTATGAGCCCGTTTGACTTTCTTATTAACTTTCATTGACTATTATTGGTACATATCAATAATTTTTATCAGGGATTTATAACTTTGTTACGCTCAAGTTCAACTACAGAACAAGGTATGTTCGTAAATGAACAAGAACGAGTGGGAGTGGCAATAGAATCAAGAGGTATGAGTAGGTGTTCTTGTGGAATTGACACCTTTAAAGGATTCGTTTCAGCCTACAGAATCTCCATTTTGTAGAAGCTGGCCTTTGAGAGCATAAAGACGACCTTGTAATTCATAAAGAGGTCTTAGATTTCAAACAAGATATCGGATGAAAGTAGTATGACAGCCTTAAACCCCGATCTTCTATTTAAAGCTTGTCGTCAGGTTCGGAAGCTAAATTCAATCTTCGCAATATACTTTCTTTCTGTAACACCCCACAAAATCGGACTGGCAGCGGAAAGGTATCATTGGGGTGCCACGTCATGGAACAAAGTACAAGTCATGGAAAACGACCTCAAAACTTTGACATCCATATCTCCAAATTGAATAGAAATTGGAGGTTGGGAATATCAAAAGGACGACATGGAAGGAGAAAAGTAAATGTCTTCTAGAAAAATACGAACATAGGATGCTTAAATTAAGTGTAAAAAATATAAAATTTTATCTTTTGTATAGGCACTAAAGGTGCGGAGAAAGTAAATGACTTCTAGAAAATACGAACATAGGAGTGCTTAAATAAGTAAAAAAATTATCTTTTGTAAGGCACTAAAATAGTGCTTTTATGTCAAAGTACTAGTATAGTGCCTTCTATACTAGTAGAGTATCAGAGTGGTGGATTCACAACTGGACGTACGGAAGGACTCAACCCCCCTTCCCGAACCAGTATATATCGTGGTGTCTTTCTCTCTCTCTCTCTCTCTCTCTATCTACTTATTGATTCTTTACTAAGTAGATCATCGCACCACTCGGCTCTTTCGAGACTTGAAGTTTATAAACTTCGAAGAAGTAAAAAAAATCGTATTCACCCCCTCCCCCTCTACGGATCTACACAACCTAACTTACCCTAAAACAGCCACATTACTAACTTACAGTTCTGGGTCCCACTATTCTTTTTATTTTTTATTTTTTTCAAACAACTAATATTTCATTAATATAAAATACAAATACAAATTACAATAACAAAAAAAACATACACAATATTAAAAGAATACGAAGAAATTGCGATAATTAAAAATAAAATACGATAATAAAAACTACGTCGATGACTAGTGACATCTATATTTTGCCCGGATTTGTTCTTTTTGCATCTCGATGATTTCGAGATCTTCTCTTGACAGCCCATCAGTTTTTGTTGCTTGAAATCGCAATTCTTCAAACTTTATCACGACCGGGTATTTCACTTGAGCCGATTCACGTTTGCGTCGGACATCGTTTTCGCAAACACCGACATTTGACTCATCGCGGTACCCGATGAGCTCTCGGATTTCGTCTTTTTTGCCACGCGTGCTCCCCGGGGACGTGGTCTCTTGTCTTCACCGAATGGCTCGGCGTTTCCTCCCGACGTTCCCTCAACTTTAACCGTCAGAATCGGAACCGGATCCGGCGCATCCCAATTGGGGCAAGCGCGCAATATCTCCCACGACGAATCTGGACTAAATGATCTTCCTTTATGCTCATCCTTAAATATTATTTTTTTGTGCCTCAAAATATCCATCTCATTTTCACCACTTTTACACAAACGTTGTGCGCGTTTGTGTATCGCGTTAAATTTGACAATTTATATTCAACGTCGCCCACTTCTACGTAAGCATATATTTGTTACGTTGGAATGGAGCCGAAGGGTTGTATGTCGAAAGAATCTTGCCCCCAAAACAATCCATCTTTTGGTCTCTTATGATATTTGGATCATCAATATGATTTGTAAGCTTCTGGTAGGAGAGGAGAGGAAGCATTTGATTTTTCCATAGAAGATAGTTGGTGGAAGACAATTTGATAGGGATCATATGGAGGAGGGTATTCATGGGGAAGGTGTTGTCTTGAGAGGTCGACATGAGGAGGTACCAGGAAAAAAATTACAGTGGTTTTAGGGTTAGGAAAAAGAGACTGAGAGGGGAGAAAAGTTAGGCTGATACCATATAATGAATATTGAATTGACCACACATCTAATGGTGTGATGTATCTATATTTATAATGATAAGAATACAGTGGAGTGATAGAGTATATCAACTCCTATAATTGTGGAGTGATAAGTACAAATATATTTAGTCAATATTATCTAATAATAGAACATTTACTCTGCTTTGCTTACACTGTGCCACTTTGAAAATATAAGTAATTTCTGTTTTTCAAAGTCATAAGGT
>BQNB010143889.1:0-16930 GCA_026074375.1 Tanacetum coccineum | reverse complement strand
ATTAAAGCATAATTTAAACCTTAATTTAAGACTAAAACTAAATTAAAAGCTACCCCGCTTTTCTGTCCACATTTTCTTTTTTTATATGCTGCTTGTCTTCCAAGCATTCGTGTTTGTTGTGCTTCTTAGCTGAGAGGCTTCCAAAGCTCATCTTGGCCCTTCAATAATCTTGGCCTCCAAGCCTTTTAATCCAAACCCTCTATTTCTTGTCTCATTACTTCAACGAATAGGGACATTAGGGATTGCCAAGGTGTACATGAGCCCATGTGGGGGTGGGGTAAGGGTTGACTGGGTAGAGGAGGGTGATGGTTTTGTTGGGGAGTGAGGTGGGTTTCGAGGTGAGAGTGACAGGATAGGTTTTAGGCGGGAAAGGGTTTTGGTAATTTTTGGGAAGATATACAGTGTATCTGTTTAAGGGTGAAAGTTTTGTGTGTTGTCACAATTGGCCCCTCAAGTGTGATGTATCCCTTTCAAATTTCGTCCTTGTGTTTTTATAATTTTGGAAATTGGCAGAAAACACCCCTGAGTTTTATCTATCTTATTGCACAGAAAGTCCTTTGGTGTACAACTTTGTGCCAGTGGCAGATTTAGTCCCTCACATGTATAAAAATTATTCCCACCATTTTCTTATAAAATAACTTTGGGATTTGGGCAGAATTAGCCCTTGGGCTTTTAGAAAGGGTTTTGGGCTTGTGTAAATTAAATGGGCTTTAAGTCTTCATTTATACTAATGGGCTTATCCGGCCCATTAGATGGGTGCGGGTGGGCCCATTAAGTATTCTTTGGTGTCGGCTCCGGTTTTGACTGTTGACTTTTTCCGGGTTGACTTTGACTTTGACCTGACTTTGGCTTTTCCATGCTTTACCATTCCGTGCTTGGTTTTGTCGTTTTTGCTTGGTTTTTCGTCCTTTTCTTAGATATCCGTTCCTGCACAACACAATTAGCAAAACAAGCATATTTTTGGCATTTTAAGTCCGTTTTTGGTTATTTTAACTTGTTTTTAAAGGTAAAAGGTATGTGTAATTAAACACATACCAAAATCCCCCATACTAAGGTATTGCCGTGTCCTCACGCAATGCTATGAAGTAAGCATTTAGAAAACTAAGAATCTCAATCACCCTCGACTAATAACTTAGAAAAGTAGCTAAGTGTTCATCGAGGAAGTTAAAGACTCATGAGTTTTGAAAATCCCCGTCTTTATCATTTTTATATATACACCTATTCCCACACATCTTTTTGTATTTATCATTTTTCATTAATCAACTAACTAGAATGTTTTGACTTTCGTTATTTAATAACTTTAAGGGATCATAGCACAAGATGCATTTCGATCCGAGAATGCCCCAAAAAGGATAAATTCATTGTTCTCGACTTTTCACTTATTCCAAACCAAGCTTAAAACGAAATCACCGTTAATTATGAGTTAAGATGCTAATACTACTCATATTTGCAATTTGTAAACTTTTCACTCCCGACAATTTATATCTTAAGGTGTATGTGCTATTTTGAATTTCAACCATGGATCAATGTTTTGCACATTCTATGTTTCACGTTCCACCCGAGATTAATAATGATTTGAAAGGCGAGATCATCCGATGTATCGACTTTCGGCTCGGCACATCCACAACCTGCGGTTAAGTGCCAGCCATTTGACACCCCACAAGACGAGTACGGGACTCACGGAGCCTTAGGTTTCAAAAAAAACTCTCAGGTTTTCCGTATGCACATAGCTTATAAAATATAATAGCCAAAGTTCAAAAGCATATTTGAATTTAACAAAAAGAGATCTTTTATTCACACTTAATATTAACTATTTACGCAGTTTGTAACCCTCGACCTTTTAGAAGGCTGCAACATCGGTTGTGAGCCGGCAAGATGCAGCAAACTTTTATCAGTCCGGATTATTATTCTTACTATGGGTTTTCTTTAGAAGGCTGTAACATCGGTTGTGACGCAAGATACAGCAAACTTTTTTATCACCCACATTTATATTTATTATATTTTTGCATTTTCATCTTTTTTAAAGATTGAGGCAAAACGTCTTTTGTTTGAAAAATTTCAAGTATAAAATGAAATATTCGTTGTCTAAAAGTCTAAAGTTTTTGCTATAATACTACATAATAATTATTGATTAAGTTAATTTCCAAACGTGCACGTATATTAAATCCAGGTTAAATCTTATGAGAGAAAAAGCGACAAATTTACACACATGAGCTCTTAAGATTTCCAAATAATCATTGTTTAGCATCAAATTCATAACTTAGAACACTATCATTTTCGTTCCTCTCGGAACGCTTAGTCTAAAGGTTAAGGAACAAGCTAGAGCTCAACACGCTCGATCGAGTCAAAATTTATTCTTATTCTACCCAGCAGGAAAGTCAAAATTGTGACAAAACACTTATTTTATTTTTGAAAATTTTTAAATTTTTTCATTTTTTTTTTGAAATTTTGGTGGTAAAAACGGGATTACGTGATAACAACGGCTGCAGGCAAAAATCAAATCGAAGATCCCCCCCATACTAGAATGAAACATCGTCCTCGATGTTTTACGAAGGGTTTCTACGTAAATCCTAAGCCGTTTATGAAGTATGCTTAAAGATAAACGTTAGTCGATAAGATTAGGATATCGGGATTCCCAAATGAAGCTGAGGATTGTGAAGCTCTTGTGATCGAAGGACAAATAGCACGAGAGACTTCAAAAATCCGGGACATCCTGGACAATACAGCACAAAACACAACACACGGAAAAGGAAAGAGGCAAGCCTCCTCACAACAATTAAACACTTATTCATTACTACGCTAGCATACTACTACTACTGATAAACTAGGATAAGCATGGGGTGCCTCCCACGAAGCGCTTGTTTAGGGTCACTAAGCTTGACCCAATTCCCTGAATTCTGTTGGTCCATGGGGGAGCAAGTGGAAGATAAAATCTCCATCGGACTTTCATTCAAGTGGTTTGGATAAACATTGATTTTCATGAAAGTTCCACTCCGATGAGATATACCCGGCATAAGAGAATGATAAATGGAGATGCCGGGGTCAAAAATGATATCTTCATTCCCACAAGAGAGAAGATATGGAGGAGCAACTGGATACGTGAGAAATGGAAGAAAGATCCATACAATATAAGCGAAGAGAGGTTCACTTAAAAGCATGAAATCCGTATCCAGGGTGGGATGGGTGGTTAAAACATTATGCACATGAACTTTGGGTTCTCTTGTTGGGAAAATATCCTCCACCACATTCATTGTAAGATTGCCCAGCTCGGGCTCAGTCTTAAAGCAGAAATGATCGTACTCCGGTGGAGATATGATGTGAGCGAGTTCATCGGCGAACTCCTCATGATAAAAATCACTCCTATCGGTAGGAGGAAATGGATTGATCGAAAGATCAAAGATGAACGAATCATATTGAGAAAAATCAGCATGAGTAGTGGTACTGCCACTACTCTTTTCTTTAATATGATCGTCATCAGAATAGAAAGCTTCATAATCCGGAAGAGAATAATCAGAATGAGTAGTGGTACTGCCACTACTATTCTCTTCCAAATCAAAGCAGAAAGATTCGGTTAAAGAATTATCAAAGGTGTTAGTCTCCTCCAAGAAAAGGTTAAGAGATGTGGAGGAAGACTTGGTCATAACATCGGAAGATGGAGCGGGATTATCTTTTAATGCTTCGATGTTAGCAATAAGAAAAAATAACAAAAAGAATCTTCTCGACATGTCTCTTGGAATCGATAACATTTACGTACCTAGAAATGTCGATTAACATTGGCACGGGCGTGTAAATAAAGTTCGAGCAAGAGTTCAATCGTTTCAAAACATGTCATTTCCAAATTTTCTGTATGACTTATGTACATTTCAGTGCATAACTTAGACCCAAATGTAATAGGGAAGTGTACGCTTCAGTGCGCTTACTCCACAAATATAAGAGAAGTCTTATATCATGTGTTTTAAAAACCGTTGAACAAAACTTTTCAAAAAAAAACGTTTCAATTTCAAATTGTCTACAATATAATTTGTGGTATCTTTTCATAAAAAGTGGTATTTGTTAAAATTATGTGTTCAACACTCCATTCCTCGAATAAGTTTAAAAAATTGTGGTACGTACAATGTCATTTTATGTGGATCAATTTTTGAGGGGGGGCTTTTGAAACAAAGCCTTTTAATGTTTTTTTGGTACATCTCAGAAATGTCAATTTTATGTATCCAAAAATATTTCGTGAAAATAAAATGTGGAAATTATAATGTCAATTACTAATATACATTGTTCACTAAGGCATCTCACTCCGTCTTCAATATATTGTGGTGTCATATCATGTTTTCCTTGTAATGTCAAGTTTTAAAAATTATTGGTATCCCACATACTGTGTTGAAGGGGAGTTATCTGAAAAATGAATTCATGCAATATCATGGTATAATTTTCTCTCGATGAAAATTTTTATGTCACAAATTTTAATCAATTGGTATTTTAAATACTAAGAGATTTATTATTCTAAATAAGGGGAGAAAATGTGATTAAAATGTGACATAGAAGAATGTGGTCTTTAAGACTCTAAGTGCAACTTTTTATGTCATGTGCAAAACAATTTCGAATTTCAGAGCACATGTGTAAGGGGAGTATTTCAAAATGTCAGAAAATGGTTTTATAATTCGATCTCTATACCCAACAACCAATTAATCTCACGACATCGATGAAGTCATAAGGTGGTTAAGGTTAGGTATAAGTCCTACGATCCAACCAGAACTGGAGGGATCTACCCAAGGACACTCTATAGTTAGTAATAGCAGTCCTTAGGTATGATATGGAGAAGAATGAGAAACGAGAATAATGTCGACTAAGATTAAGCTAACACTGGAAGCATTGAATGTGTTGAAGAATTAAAAAGAAATGTATGGATAAAGGGTGAAAACAAAGCAGCCCTCCACACAACTTAGGCAGAAACCAGGTCAATACATAATCTATCAGAATCACAAGATGATTGCAGGTATTAAAGACAAGCGTCATGAACCCAGTGATGCAATGCACAACCCTCCCCAGCCATTCGAGTTTCTCTCAAAAGAAACTTATCTCATTCGTCACAAAGATACACATGTTATCTATTGGCATCTCACTCCGAGATTGTTGATATTGAAAAGGTGGTAGTCTGCTCCAGCCTCCGAGTACTAAAACCAAAGTGCACGAATCGAGTCTAGAGCCAAGAAGAGATCAATTTATAAAATCTCATTAGGACACAATCTATGTAAATCACTTGTTGTTCCCTTTTAAACAACATTTGGTATTAAAAAGTCCTGCGCATTATCCTTGAGATCTTTCCAGAACATTTGAGTAATGCCTTTCAATATTTACAGTGACGATGGAAATCCTTCCAAAGTCAACATCAAACAACTCTGCGGTAGGTGACTTATGAGATTCTATATGAATCAAACTTGTGTCATCTGGAAAGCAACGATGGTGCGATTCTACATGAATCAAACTTGTTCTAGTATATGAATTGATGACTCCTTCATTGAAATAGTAATTCAGTGATTCACCTTTATCGTTTTAATTGCAACAATGCTATTAATGAGGTGTGAGCCTACTTTGAGGCGTCCAATAAAGGAACTAGTAGGTACAGTGAATCTAATGCATCTGTGTTAGAGGATCTAACACTTTGTGCTGGAAATCATGTCAAGGAGGTTCTTATAATGAATCTACTTGATCACAGGTCGATCCTTACGGAACCGAAGGTTAATGCAACCGAACTCAAGATGAATGACAAAGCCAAATTAATCTTTTATTGCTAACTGTCTTATTTCAGGATTAGACGGTGGTGTTGCAGCCTCATTCCAGCGAAGTCAGATTCATAAACCACATGCTCATAGTCAAGCTTTCAAAGTCAATAATTCGAATGATTTTTAGATTTTTTATTTTTTAGTATTTCATTGAGGAGTTGATTTGTTTCTAAACCACACCTTTTATATATATATAATATATATAATAAAATATAAAATATATATAGTAAGAATAATTTAAAAACACAATCAATAAAACCGAGAAGTAGTATAGAATGTTCCCGGGTCGTTTATCCCCAACGAGGCTGGACTGGAGAATCGATACAGTCGGAAGATTGGAGTTTGAATGAGAGAAATGATTTGAGAGTGTGGAAAGCTAAGTTAAACAATAACAAACAAAAACGATTAAGAAAAACCTAAAAATTATGAAATTAAGCTGAAAAACGAGAGCAGGAATCCCGAACAAGGGGTTAAAAACCTAAAATCTTCAAAATTAACCCTACAAAGAAATTTTTACTTCTAAACTACTCTAGGGGACTAATAATGAAGAATGAAAAAGACTAGACTGAAAACGGAGGTCGTTTGACCCAAAAACGAGTCAAGTCAAGATCCGTACCCGAGACCCGTTCTTTAAAAATCAAAAGTTTGAAAAATTAACCCTACGAAAGTTTTTATATTTTTCCTACGTAAATTATGACTAAAGAAAATTTTCTAAAAAAGAAAAATATTTTTTTGATAATTTTTGTATTTTTTATGAATTTTTAAAACTTTTAACGAAATTAAATTATAAAAAATACTAAACTATTTTTAAAAATTCTGAAAAAATTACTAAAATTACTAGACCTAAAATCCTACCTAAGAAAAATAAGAAGCCCAAAATTCGGCTTATAAATAAGCCGAAAATAAGCTCAAACGAGCTTATAAGCTTAAGGGACAAAACCCCTTTAAATAACCAAGTGCCCAAGGGTCTAACAGAAAAGACCCAAGGGCACAGCGGTAAGAGGTTTGGTTATAAAAGGGGTGTATTGAGGGTGAGACCCGGGTTCGAGTCTTGCTCACCCAGGTTTCCCCTTATCTCCCCTTTTTTTTTAAAAAAAACTTTTGAAACAAACTTATAAAACACCTTGGGCTTATCAATTTTTATAACTACAACTTTTTGAGAAAAGCTAAAAATAAGCTGAAAAAGGGCTTTTTGTTTGGACAGAAGCTTAAATTGAGCTAAGGCTTAATGGCTTTTTCTTGGTGACTTTTTGGACAATTAAGCAAAGATAGTGGGAAAATGAGCACTCACAACTTAACACACCAACATCATGAACTACTAGGAACAAAAATAAGCCAATGAAAGAAGCCCAATAAGCCAGAAGTTGGCTTAAACACTCAGCAGTACTAACTTTGGAGTTAGTACTGCTAGGGTGAATTTAAGACTGCTAGGTTTGTTAAGGGGCAAGATAAGCTAAGAAACAAGGAAAACTTAATTCTAATAAGCAACTACAACTACAGTAAGCTAAATTCATCCATTAATAAGCACTTAATAAGCTAGAAGTGAAATTAAGCTACTTACTACACTATGCTAAAAAATTTCAAAGGCCTAATTTGAGCTTAAAGTTAAGCTACCTAGAGTACTTTCTAAGGTCTACAAAGCTAGGGCCTAATAAAAGAGCTTATTGGCTTTTTAGAAAAGCCAAAAGATTGGGCTGAGGCCCCCTAATAAGCTAGAACAAGTGGCTTGAAGTTGGTGGTCTAGCACCAGGGGAAATGGACTGAAGAAGAGGGGCTTATATTGACAGCTTAAAATAAGCTGTCAAATAAGCTCAAAATTAAAAATTAAGTTAAAACAGATTAAGCATGGCTTAAGGTGAGCTTATGCTCAAATTTTAAGCTTCTAAAACCAATTTAAAGCTGCTGATTTTCTTGCAAAAAGAAATAAGTGAATTTGACTTTTGAAAAACTTGAAAGATGTGTTGACAGACCAAAGCTATAAAACACAAGGATTCCTAAGGCTTTGACTACTTGGTTCTTGCACACAATTGACACCTAAATTAGCACTACACTTAGGTTTACCTAAGCTTAAACAAATAAGCACTTGTATCTCTTTTTAAAACCAACAGTTTTAAGAAACACTTAGAAAACTTGGAAAACACTTTTTAAACTTAAAAATTTTGGAAGACAGACTTAACTAGGCTTAGTTATGCTAACCAACTTTGGCCAAATGGTCACAACCCATAACATGCCTGTTTTGACCCATTTTGGGCTTATCCCAAACACCCCTTTAACTTTTTAAAGAGCTTTTTAAGCTAAGTTTGTAAAGTTTAAAGCCAAGATTTTGAAAACCAGATAATCAACAGACAATATTAAGCAATATTAAACACAATGACAACAGGAATAAGCACTTTAATAAGCACAAAAGCAATAAGCAGTTTACAAGCTATACTTGACAGATTTAAGGAAAACATAAATAAATAAGACAAAAGCAATTCAAAGGCATTTATGAGCATAAGGAAACATTAATAAGCACAAAGGAAGCAAAAATAAGCAGATGAATAAGCCACAATAAGCAAAGCTACAGTAACAATAAGCTAAAATTTAAAAAGAAGGCATACCTTTAATCCTTGCTCAAAACAGGATTGTGTGCACCTAATAAGCTCTAAGACCTACCCAAGCTTATAAATAAGCTGAACTAAGAAACCCAATGAGCCATCCTTGTTTGCTCATTCATCCTTTTGCTTGATCAAACAGTACCTTTTTTCCTTCTTTTAAATTTTCCTTAAATTTTTTGTATCAAAGTTGAAAACAGATTATATAGAGCTTATATTAAGAGCTTATAAGGTTTTTAAAGAGACATAAGTAACTTAGAACACAAATGTAAAACTAAACTGAATTTTCATTAAGAAGAGAATACAAGTACATTAAGTTAAAAATTTAACTGAACTAAAATTACACACTTAAAAAAACTAACTCTAACTAAAAACTAACTCTTTGCCACACTGGCTTACAAAAGCTTAAATAGCAAATAAGCTAGGGTTTGGGTCTTGGTCTTCTCTTGTCTTCTTCCTGGGTGTGCTTCTTTGTAGACACATTTGAGCCTTGTGTGCTTGTTGTGAGAGTGTAGAAAACACAAACAATCCTGGCCATTGATTTTGGAGTAGTGCCACTAAATTTTGTCAACCATTAATACGAATTTGGGAATTAGGATTGCCACCATGGACAAGGCCATGTGGGGGGGGTGGGGTTTGTGATTGTGAAGGTTTTGGAAGTGAATTTGTAGGGGGAGTCAACGAGGTTGATATGGACAGGAGGTGGGGTATTGAGGTTTGGCGGGAAATCTTTGTAGGAGATATACAGTGTTTCAAAACCAGGGTGTGATTTTGGGTTTGGTCAAGTATGGTCCCTCATGTTATTATATTGGTTTGACACCACGTCCTTGTGTTTCTACAAGTTTTGAAATTCGGCCAGAATAACCCCCAAGAGTTATAAATGGTAATATTGCAAGTTAGTCCTTTAGTTATGGTTTTGGGGACTTGGCAGAATTAACCCTTGTGGTTAATACTTTGGGAAGTTGACAGTTTTAATCCCTCACAAGATTTTCTTTATAACCTTCATTTAAATAAGTTTAGGGACTTGGCAGAATTAGTCCCTAAACTTATTTTTCTTCACTTTTTGACTTTGGATTTGTCGGGGTTGACTTGGGTTGACTTTTTCAGACTTGGGCTTTGACTTGACTTTGTCTTTTCCACGCTTTTCCATTCCGTGTCCGGCTTTGTCATTTTTGGCTTCGTTTTTCGTCCTTTTCTTAGATATCCGTTCCTGCACAACACAATTAGCAAAACAAGCATATTTTTGGCATTTTAAGTCCGTTTTTGGTTATTTTATCTTGTTTTTAAAGGTAAAAGGTGTGTGTCATTAAACACATACCAGGAGTCTATAAAAAAAGATTTCAGTCAAGTCGCATGAAAAATTAGTCAACAATAGGACTCATTTTTCATATAAACAAAAAATCAACCAGTCACATAAAAACTTCCATGTCTACAAAAATATATGTTATTAGTCGCATAAAATAGTCTACTTACCCCTTTGACTAGGGCTGTGAACGAACCGGCTGAACATGAACGGAGCGTTGTTCATGTTCGTTCATTTAATTTTAATCGAAAAATAAACAAACACGAACGCTTAAACGGACAAATTTTCTTGTTCATGTTTGTTTATTAAGAAAATGAGTTGTTCGTATTCGTTTATGTTCGTTCATTAAGAAACTAAACGAACCTTAAACGAACATAAACGATCAAACATAAATAAACGTAGAAAAAATAATAAACGTATCAAATTATGCATAATATTTTGTTTTATAAGTGTTATTTTGTTTAAACATATCAGTTTTAAAAGTATACAATTAAAAGATTTCATATACAAACATAAATACATGAATGAACATAATTGAACGTTAATGAACAAATAATCGAACGTTCACGAACATCAACGAAAGGACAAAACTTTTGTTTATGTTCGTTCACTTAGCTAAACGAACATAAAATAATGTTCATGTTCGTCCATTTAATAAATAAACGGACACAAACGAACATTTTACCGGACGGTTCATGAAATGTTCACTGAACGTTCAATTCGTTTACAGCCCTACCTTTGACACTTGGGTATAGAGTCTATTATTGTATGATTATTATCATAGTTGTCTGAGTTTTTGAAGTCTATTAAAGACTTTTTGGTTAAAAATTTTTTGTCTATCTATAGACCGTGATAAACACCTTTTTTGTCCATTCTCATAATTTGCCCTAAGTAGAGAAAATTAATGACAACTTTTATGGGAAGATCTCATAAGTAGTCCAAAGAAGTATGCCATTTATGAAGTAAAGAGTATCTTCAGCCATGAACGAAGCCGATGGGGTTGCAAACAAGTTACGGTAACCAATAGCCTTTTCACTAGTGAATGTGTAGTTTCCATAATACTTGTTGATATACTCTTGGGTAGGCTTTGACCGAGCTGCAAACTCGTAGTCAACTGCAAATGTAACTGACCCTTTTTCCTGCGTCACCAAGAAAAGATCAAACAATGAAATGAGCTCTTTTGGTCCACGTTACAGTGAGTCGACAAGACATGTTAAAACACACCATAACCTTTGCCACTTTGAAAAACAATTGTAATATAATTTAGACATTTTGATTTTTAGAAAAAAGGTTCCTTATACGTGCTTCTCCAAATCAGATTATTTTATCCTTAAATAATCAGAAAATTATATCCATAATCAATTTTTTGACACTCTAATCCATATTCATGTCACTATACTCAGCTCAGATGCACATCTGAACGTTCGCATACAGCCATACACATATGAAAGGCAATTTCTCAATCTTCGACGAGACGACAACAAGCGTTTTAGGCTACATTTAAGTGCACCCTCTACACAAATATCCATCGTACCAGAAAGCTAGTAATTAGAATATATAATCTGACCTTCAAAGCGAACAATGTCCCAATCCATTTATGCCGAACAAGTTGAACAACACCACCACTTCCTTTGCAAATAGTCTCAAGATCTTCCAATGAAAATTACAGATCAATCTCCTCAGCATCAGCGGGCTGTTCATATACCACGCCGAAAGTGAGTTCGTTTTTTATAACCAGGTTATAAATGTCAATTAAAGCACATCAAACTTACACTATCGAGAAAGTGTGTAGCATATCTGAATGATCAGGATAAGTGATAGACATACGTTGCAGAAATAAAGACATCATGTTTCCTCTATTAGCTGTATTCAAGTCATCATCATTAACTTTCCATTAACTTCAATTGGTCCGTCCGTCTCAGTTTTTGACACTGTCAGGTTTGGAAGATTTTCCTTGAAAAACAGACGTAACAGAGTTTGTAGTTGCTCATTGCTTATATCGGATTTTAACAAGCGAATAGCAGTAAGCAATATTTCAATCTCCAAGTCATAAATTGTCATTATTGCAGTAATCTGGCGCCCAACTGAACAAGATAATTAAGAATCTAGTCAATACATCAATAACCTAGTGTCTGTACAGTAGTACAAGCTACTTGTTGTCCTTAAACTTTATGAGCAAAAACTACATACCGAGTTTAAATGTTGAAGCTTTCAGTACTTGACTCAAAAAAGTTAAAATATAACATCTTACGTTGTAACCGCCCAAGGACATACTTAGGGGGTGTTTGTTTCGGATTATATGTGGACTTATGAGCTTACTGATTTTGCCTTATATTTCATAATCCTTAATTTTCTGGCTTATTTTGATATTTGTGGGCTTATGTAAGTTTATTACAATATAATAAACTTATATACGCCCATAAATTCCAAAATAAGCAAGAAAATTAGGGCTTATGAAATATAAGGCGAAATCAAATAATCTCATAAGCCTACAAATAAGCCGAAATAAACACCCCCGTTATAATAAGAGGGTACGATAGATCCATTTATAACTGCTTACATTTATAATATCAAAATTGCATCATCGAAGACCAAAATGCTATAAACATTACTAAACCAAGTCTTTCCTTTTAAGGAACCCACTCGAAACACTACGTTTCCATAACACAATACTACATTAGTACTAGAGAAATGTAACAAAGGCACATACCTTCTTGGTCAACGAAAGCATCTTCTTCCGATATCCTATTATTCGTATCATTCACATCAAACGCTGCCTTCCGCTTAGGCATTAGAAGTGCATAAAAGATGTTGACCCAAATTAAAGACTTGAAAAGCCAAATAGGTGAATTGGTGTCTAGGCAATGGATAACTTTAATGGATAGCATAAGATTTTGAGTATATTAACGTAGTATCAGTTTTTCGCGTATGATGTGTATCATAGAACGAGTTTTGCAAGTTCACGGCAGACAATTCATATCGATATACATAATATCTGCCGTGTATAAGCAAAAAACTCTGAGGCCCGATATCAGTAAACTCTTTTGATGTTAAGTAATAGCAGGACTATTTTGGTTACTAGGTTAGATGGAGGGTACTTTGGCCGGTGTATAAGCTACTAATACCTCATTTCCCCATCCCGAAAACTATCCCTGCAAACCACCTAAAAGCCTACAGACATGTTAAAACACACCATAAGCTTTGCCACTTTGAAAAACAATTATAATAGAATTTAGACATTTTGATTTTCGAAAAAAGGCTTATTTTTTATTGGAAAATTCAAAACTTGATTTGAAAAATGCTTTATATTAGGGTGCCCACCCAAAACAACCACAAAAGCAGTCAAAAATCCCACATAAGCAGTCGTGATAAAGCATAGGATAATTAGGATAGCAAAACCAACACACTAAACATAAGCAATCATAATGTGCTGCAAACACATAAAAAACCCTTACCACGCATAAGCCATACACGTACAGCAATTAGTCGTAGGATCCCAGGTCTTATAATAATAAGCTGTCCAAACTTACCAAAAATTCAAAATCCAATTTCTAGTTATAGACAAAAGCACCTTAATATGTTTATTGCAAAAATTTTAAGATTTTAGTTATTTAACGGAGTAGTCAGTTCGCTATGATTGTATCACTAGAACGAATCTTTCAAGTTCACGCAACCATTCAACGCGATACATAATATTTCGGACCCGTGTATAAGCAAACGAATATCTGAGGCCCCGTATGCATAAACTGTCTTTGTGTTAGTATTGCAGGAAACTGTTTGGTACAAGTTGTGAGGCGTTGGCCGTGTATAAGCTACTAATACATCATTTTCCCCCTCCTAAAAACTATCCCCGCAAACCACCTAAAAGCCCACAGGACATGTTAAAACATAACATAACCTTTGCCACTTTGAAAAACAATTGTAATAGAATTTAGACATTTTGATTTTTGGAAAAAAGGGCTTATTTTTTTTTTTATTGAAAATTCAAATCTTTTTTGAAAAAAGCTTTATATTGAGGTTGCCCCCGCCCAAAATCCTTCCTGAAAAGCAATCAAAAACTTCCACATAACATCGTGATAAAGCAATTAATAGGATAATAGAGAGGCAAATCCAACACACCTATACATAAGCAGTCATAATATGCAACCAACACAAAACTTATCGCATAAGCAGTACACGTACATCGAATTAGTCATGGGCCAAGGTCTTATAATAATAAGCTGTCCAAAATTACCAAAAATTCAAAATCCAATTTCTAGTTATAGACAAAAGCACCTTAATACGTTTATTGCAATTTTTTAAGATTTTACGTTATTGCATGATGTGTAGTCATAGAACAGCATTCAGTCACCAGCAAAAATTCAGATTGAGAGTACATCATATTTGGCAAGTGTATATAGCACAGAATAACTGAGCCCGAAAATCATAAACTTTCATTGTTTTAAGTAAGTAGGGACTATTTTGGTACTAGGTTAGTGAGGTACGTTGGCCGTGTATAAGCTACTAATGCCTCATCTCCCCCCTCCCGAAAACTATCCCCGCAAACCACCTAAAAGCCTACAAGACATGTTAAAACACACCATAACCTTTGCCACTTTGAAAAACAATTATAATAGAATTTAGACATTTTGATTTTCAGAAAAAGGCTTATTTTTTATTGGAAAATTCAAAACTTGTTTTGAAAATTGCTTTATATTAGGGTGCCCGCCCAAAACTTCCACAAAAGCAGTCAAAGCTCCCCCATAAGCAGTCGTGATAAAGCAATTATAGCATAATTAGGATGGCTAATTCAACACACTAAACATAAGCAGTCATAATATGCTACCAAATACAAACACTTACCGCATAAGCAATACACGTACATTGAATTAGTCATGGGCCAAGGTCTTATAATAATAAGTTGTCCAAACTTACCAAAAATTCAAAATCCAATTTCTAGTTATAGACAAAAGCACCTTAATACGTTTATTGCAAAAAATTTAAGATTTTAGTTATTTAACAGAGTAGTCAGTTCACTATGATGTGTAGTCATAGAACGAGCTTTCAAGTTCACGTAGATAATTCAGATCGAGAGTACATAATATTATGGTGTGCATAAGCAAAGAATATCTGAGGCCCGATATCATAAACTGTCTTTGTGTTAAGTATGTAGGGACTGTTTTGGTACTAGGTTAGTGAGGTACGTTGGTCGTGTATAAGCTACTAATACCTCATTTCCTCCCTCCCGAAAACTATCCTCGCAAACCACCTAAAAGCCTACAGGACATGTTAAAACACACCATAACCTTTGCCACTTTGAAAAACAATTGTAATATAATTTATGATTTTCGGAAAAAAGGATTATTTTTTATTAGAAAATTCAAAACTTGTTTTGAAAAATGCTTTATATTAGGGTGCCCGCCCAAAACTTCCACAAAAGCAGTCAAAACTCCCACATAAGTAGTCATAATAAAGCAATTGTAGTTATAATAAGCAAGCTAAGCATAAATAAGCTTAATGGGCTCACCCACGCAAAAGATCTCAAACACATTGACATCTAGTCAATAGTAACCTGTGCATAAAGCACCAAACCAATTATATGAATCCCAAGAAAATGGAATGAAGACAAATAGCAGAAGAGGAAACCCAAAAAATGAAGCACCCATTGTACCCAATACCTCTTTTGTTCGTTGATCTCTATCTCCGCTGCTTACCTGCCAAAAAAATAAAGTAGTGTTAAGAAGTGCATGACGCTCAGCTTTAGTGAATGGGTTGCTTTGGGATATTTCTAAACTCAAATAGGTCAAATGAATGGGTTGGTTTGGGTTATATCCAACCCACTTGACCAGTCCATCTTGCCACCATAACTTCCTATCTAAATCATAATACATTTATTGGGAAATTCCACGGCGACATCGGCATAATATCACTTACCAAGAAAGCATGTGTGATATGTACACAAAACTCAATAGCAATACCCACTGACATCACAAGGTTAACAACGGACACATCGTTCAGTTGGATGTCCAGGATGGCTATGACTCCCTGCATAGAGTACAAATACAACTTATTTTGACATATCATAAACCTTAGCGCTCAACAAGATAGCAAAAGGAATGAAGTATACCATGAGATCCACAAAGATCATCACCAGTACAAGAACAATAATACCCGAGCTCCATATGCTGAAATGAAAAAAACCAGCGAAAAAAAAAGATAAGCACATATGATGGAATTTAATTTAACTAACAGATATAGAGTAAGATAATGCAGTCAGATAGAAATGAAACTTGCTTGCATGTAATAACCAGGCAGACAACAAATACGGCAACTGTAAAATCATAAGAAAGTAATTAACGGGTCTTTGAGAAGTAAGCGAAAGCAATTAGCTTGCAGAAAACCAAAAAAAATGCTAACCAGTAACTATTGAAAGACTGATTAATGCAGTCTTCCATATGTTAAGATATTTCTCAAAGAACATGTAAAATACAGAATAAGGGAAGACCTCAATCTGAAAACATATACAAGTGTTAAGACAGGAAAAAAAGAATGAAGAAGGATATGAAAACATAAACAATTTGATTGTGAGGCGTAGAGATGCACATATGTCATAGGTGATTGAGCCTGGACTGGTCATAAGCCCGGTTAAGTTCAGTCCTAACATTTGACCAAAAAGCCTGGCCATAGGACCGACTAGGACTGAATTTCCGATACTTTTTTACTATTTGTTCTTTTTTACAACTAAGAACTATTTTTACTTGTTGTTTATCATCTATTTTAGAACCAATTAGGCCTTTGTACACCTCACTGAGTCATTGTGATAAAGACCCACTGAAAATGTACTCCAGAAAAAGAAACCGTTTGGGAATTGGCTGAATCCATTGGGTCAAAACAATTAATGGTCAAAAATAATTAATGGTCAAAACAATTAATGGTCAACGGGCTGAATTTACTCAAATCAGTTACCAAGGAATTAGGAAGCAATTACACTTTTTTTTTAAACGGCAGGAACAATTACACTTGATTTTAGCATTTACCATATTTAAATCTAAGAATAGGATAATATAAATAATAGGTCTCTTATCATTATTATTATAGATTATTCAGTTTATTATATTCATCTTTTCTTATAAAAGGAGACATTACCCTTCTCGAATTGGGCCACTATCAATAAAAAAACTATCAATGTCCTATTGTTATTAATTCAGTATCTATCATTTGGTTCCATTGCCGGGAATCGAAACATGGTGCAAACCCGGAATAGCGACAACAACAAT
>BQNB010143888.1:2632-16930 GCA_026074375.1 Tanacetum coccineum | reverse complement strand
AGTGATCCATGTAGCCCAATTAAGGAACATTTAAAGAACTAAGGCCCGTTCTTTAAAGAACTTAAGTACCGATTACAAAAACTTAGAAGGCGTGGTTTAGTTGCCTTAAAACTCCAGTCCTCCACCTATGTCCAGTAATCGAGTTTGTTTCAAGCTACAACCCATCAAAGAGAGACACTCTAGACGCCGAGAACGTGAGATAAAATCTGTTGGAATTTAACAATTAAGTTAACCATTAACTCATACGAGCGCGCAGCGGATAGATCTAGTCTAGCATATATAATTAACATACACATAAAACACATTTTAAGGAACATGTAAATAAAATAGGAACATACCCTCGTTGTCACCAGCAAATCAAAGAAACCAAGAATGAGAAAACCAGTGACTAAGTTGTCACCTCTACCAGTGCTCACACAAACACGTAAACAAGTACGTCCGGATGCTAGTCCAAACCTCACAAATGTCCAATACAACAAATGTATACCAAAACAACTGAAAACCGAAATCCAAAAGCCTCACAAACCACTGGACCGAAATACAGTTTAGATGAACTAGGGTATTCACTGATTTCGGTTGTCACCGAATTAGGATAAGCAGATCCGGAAACCAACCGATGAACCCTAAAACTGTTCCTACCTTCTGTCAACGATTGAACACGAGTAAACCAAAGTAACCAAACTGTTATGGAGTCACGGGATCAAATCACAATCGGTAAACACCCCTTATATGCTTATCGAAAATCAACAGCTTAAAAAAGGGAGTATCGAAAATAAGTTAAACCCTAATATGGGTTTATACAACTGGTAGATAAAATGAGATAGTGGAGGAGTTGTTTTTCTCTTGTTTTGAAGTTCTGTTATACGTCTTTCATGTGCTAGGAATTAAGGGTTTTTATACCCTCCAAAACTTAGTTTAGATAAGAGCCAAAAACACTTTAAAACCTATCACAACTCTTCATCTCATCTTATCACCAAAATACAATGAACATGGACAACTCTAGATCCTTCCAGCATGCGTCCACATTAGGACAGCCCAAGGAACTTGTCCAAGTCGGTTTTGGTCCGAATGGTTTACATAGGAACGTATTGTGAAGTATTTAACGTCCTCTAAATGTTCATCGTGTGTGCCCCCAATAGGCTCACACACCTCTAGTTGTGATCGAGCTAGTCCAACTACCATATAATCCAACAGCTCCCACTTGGGAGTTGGAGTAGCAGATAGCCCATACACTAACGACGGAAACGTCTAGCAACACTCACATTCGTTTTTAAAACTAGAAGTGTCTGAGATCAAGTTTCATAAACATTCTCAGTAGCATGGTTATTTTATCTCTTGCTATAATCATCCCTTTGTTCAAATACCGTTAAACCATGGATATGGATCCTAACTCATTCCATATAGTTTAACCATTTAGATTCTCGTTATAGAATTCAATTCAGATATACCAAATGTAATCAAGAAACATCTTGCATTACCCTTTGGGTTTGCTGCCCCACAAACTTATCTGAATTAATTCCTGGAGAGGCGCCAATGGTATCATACTGCACAACAAGTGGAGGAACAAATTCAATGTTGAATACAAGTGTTGTGAATGCTGCTTCACATCACTTCTAATCATAAGCCTAGATACAACCAATTCCAGGTTATCATTTGACTTAGAATTAAAAAGTGATATCCACACATACCAGAACTTGTTTGTATTCTCAAGTCTAAGGATGACTTAACTAACATTTTTTGATATTTTACTCATACTAAGGATCAAAAGTAAATATTCGAAGAATTGGGCGGTGTCCAATATCTCCCTTGTGAATAACTTATAAGATTGGCGGAACCGATCACATATACACCACAGACATATACACGACCACTCACATTTGTATTATGTAACAATACTCCCATACTGTTAACCGATAATGGACATATTTAGAATGATAATTCATCCAAGGATTAAACATGCGAATATAGGATAACAATTATTATATGAATGAATAACAAATACCAAGTATCTTTATTCATCAGAAAATAAAAATTGTCTTACATCCCAATTATCCAAATACTAAAAACAGATATGCATGAAACTAATTAGCAAGTTGAAGCCCAATGTTTCCAACATTCTCAACTATTTCTTTACAAGACAGCTAAATAGTTATCTGAGTAAACTTTCTGAATACTTGTTTCAAATTCACAAATTGTGAAGAATTTGAACGATATGATGAGTGTCGTACGTATATTTGCATACTATTGCAAGAATCATAGTATGGAAATGTGACAGTACCTTTTATAAGGTATTTGAAGTCAACAACATACCTATCTCAGACAGTCATCTTTACAGTTTCTTAAAATGTAAAGTATTCTCATTTTTTAATGTGTATTGTAACAATACTCTTGGTTGAGCATATCCAGTTAGCAGATTTATCATAAATGATGAAATCCAAAGTAACTAGAATTGATTACCCCTAGCATCGTGTGTACACAAACAACACTATGCCTTATACAATTCGTAAACATTTGTTTTAACAGTTATCTAAATCACTCTCAGTTAGATATAGTTGTTCAGTCATCTAAACTCTCAATTAGATAATGTTGTTGTTAGCTCATCTTGATCTAGTGCAAAAGTAACAACCAGTCTCATACACAATATAATATATACATGATGAATCCTTAGTTAAAAACACAAGGTTTCCATTCATGTATTAAATTATCTCAAGTGAAATATATCATTTAAGACTTGCTTCAATAATGTATTGCATTGTGTTGGACTTAATTTCCGCATATGTTTATTTCATTCCAAGGTCGTTTGTTTTACTTCCTAAATTCCCAAGTGAAGTTTCATTCCAACCTCAAGGATTAACATCTATCTTAGATGGAATGATACCTTCAATATGTTACACAACATATGAATTTTATGGAAAAACATAGTGCTCCCACTTGATGTAAGGTATACTCGGGAGTTATCTTAATTTAATCATATTATGAATAAACTTAAGATCTCAGCTCCTAGATGCATGATCTAATCCACACTTGGATTCTTTTATCTTGTATACTTTATAAAGATTATTTGAAACTCATAACCTTTTGATTACACACTGTCCTCGCAAAAGTAATCATAAAGGAAAGAGTTATAAAACTTAATTGTCATATTGCAAATATAGACTCGTAACCCTTTTGATTACACATCGTTCTCGCAAGGTAATCATTAAGGAAAGAGTTATGATCCGTAATTTGCCATATGATAGATTCAAGGAAACCAGTATGACAATTAGTTATCTTTATATAATTAATGCGTGTAGAAAAGAAAGATTTAATCACAGTCAATTGCTTGAGTAAGATTAAAAACTCTTGTCATCCGTCAGGCATTAATGTGTATACAATTTTGTCCTTATGAGTCTTTCTTCAAAAGAAACTCATTATAACCTTTTAGATTAACTGTTTGGTAAAAGATCAATCAAGCTCAAAACATTGATTTGTCTTTTAAGGAATGCATCTTTTCATTCATAGTTCTAAGACATTTATCAGATCCAAGATGTGATAATTCATCTTATTTAGGGGTTACGCTAGTATTATCATGACCCATCTAACTTAAATTCCTTACATTGATAATAAAATATTCACTCCATTGATGAGGCATCCTTACGTATTTATGAATGAGAGTTACATTATACTTTGGTTTGACATTTTCATGTTTTTAACCTTAGTATGACATCAGCAAGTGAATTCAGAAGGTTATGTATTTGTTCTTGAATCTTTTCAAGATCTATAGATGCTCTCACTTACTTTTGTAATAAGAGATACTTCTCTAAATACTAAGTATTTAAGCAACAATAAATTGTTCTTAATTGGGACAACAAAATACAATTTACAGTTCTCATCTCTAGTTTGTTAATACTATGCTTCACAAGATATTAACAAATTTCAGAACTTTAATCAAGACATAATGGGATTCATCCCAATCCATTTATAGATAATGTCTTGAATACCTTCTAGGTTTGAACTATATTGAGTGTGATCCGGACACATGGTAAAATTTCTAACCTTGATCGATTTTGGAGGTAGAGCAATTAAAGTTATCTGAAATCAAACAATATGAATATAGTTTGTTTCAACGCATTAGACATACCATAATAATGTGGTATTCCGTGAGTATTGGAATTGTGAGACTATATCAGAATTCCTTAGATAACTTAATTCTCTTTGGATCAAATACTCACCAATTGGGTCGAGCCAAATTGAATACAAAGTATTTTAAAACCATGTGCATGCTATAACGTATATATCTTTTAATAGTACAATAATTCTATGTTCATGTGTTTCAAGAAAACAGAACATGTCAAGTATACGTTATGAGTCTTTGAATAATTCAAGGACCTTATGTTAACTCAACGTATTTATGTGTTTCACGAAAACAGAACATGTCAAGTTATACGTTACAAGTCTCCGAATAATTCAAGGACATCATGTTAATGTGTTAACAAGAAGACATAACAATGTTACTACATACTTTATGTTATAAGTCATTGATTAATTCAAGGACTTTATAATTACGTCTTAACAAGTAAACATAATTATACTAACTAAAGTAATCATGAACGCAAACTCATTGATTTTCAATAAGATAAATTCAAGTTAATTACATACTTCAAAATTAGGATCAATATAATTGAACCATAAATATTTTGACTAAACATATAGTCAAATAAATGAAGTATCTTTATAATATATCTTGACTTTTTAATGTTAATAGGAGAAACAAACATCTATGAAGAGTTTAAGTACCTATTAGAGATTTATTAGTTTTTCTTACCCTTGCGGCAAGAGAAACCAATTATCATATTGTTATATGTTTGTCCTTGCACACACTTAGGATTTCCCACTTGTGTACGGGACAACATCCATAAAAGTAGGAACAAACCATACGGACAAGAGAGCGTTCGATTGTTTAAACATATGAAAGTGTCATAGATATTTACAAGTATATTCAAACTCATAATTTGAATAAGGAATTTGTGGATTAATTATTCAAAGAAATAACGTTTCGGAAAGCAACATCAAAAAGGCAACATGTTATCTTATAAAATAAAATGCAATTTTCCTTAAAACCATGGTTGTTCATATTCGGAACAGATAAGACATTATATTCAAAAGCAACTTAGAAATAATATGGGTAACTAACAAGGAATTGAATCTTGTAGCTCCCACTGAAATTGACAACCTCACATGAATGTTATTTCAGTTATAAAACGCAACACTCCTACTGGATTTGTCAACATTGTAAGTGTTACATCACTAGTAGAAAGCAAATAGCGGTTTATTTACTTTCCTACTATCGTAGAATCCTACAAGACAATTACTTAGGTATCTGTACAGAGTATAGAACGTTTCTACTTAGGTAGATGAGGGACTAGCCATCATGTATTCATTAACTTGAATATTTAGCATGCATTTCCTCCTTAATCTGTCTGTCTAACCACAAGGGTGTTTAGCACTTAAGGAATAATGTGAGTCCATAAAAATACCTAGATTACCTGCTAGAATTTTCTATTCTACTCAATGTGCGGTGTAAACTCATACAGTGACAAGTGGAAAGATGTCATTATATGGTAGCTAAAGTACACAATGTTCCTCCTAGTTACATAAATATATTATCTGTCAGGATTTCAGATCCGAAAAAGGGTAATGAAAAATGAAAGTGAGTTAAATATAATTGAGAAAAAATTCCAATTATAACTCTCTCTTATTCATTGCAAACAATGAGAAGAATAGGAGTGAGTCCTCACACTATTGCCAAGAAAAAGAGACTATGTTTGTATTTCTAAGAGAAACAAAACGTACCGTTTTACCAATATGTTGCAAAACACAATAGAACATAAAAAAGTTCAATTTGTATATTTAGATATTATATTTCTTAAAAGAATTAACTACCAATTAATTACTAAAAAGACAAAGAATCCAACTAGTCCTCCCACTTATTACCAAGGATCTACTAGTGTGTAAACAAGTAGGGCAAGAGGTAAGCGACGAGCGTTAATTGCATTGTTAATGCAACTCTTAGATTTATGAGACACATGAATTTAGTAACTCATATAGTAAGGTCATGTACATGTTTTGTCTCATCTTATGCCTCGGGTCCGAGGTCTGACCAGGTAACTCGATTTAAGTCGACCAAAAGAGAACGTGCGAAAATTGACAAAGGTCTAACAATGAAAAACTTCACCAGTTTGGAAAGGCCCTGAGGTCTGACTAGAGAAGACAATCCAGAATGCTGCGCGGTGTTCTTCATTTTGCAGCATAGACTTAAAACTTCACATAGTGGTATACACATAAATTTACAAATAATGGACAAAATCAGTAAGGGGGGGTTGGTGTAGTGGGGGGGGGGTGGTGTGGGTGGGGGGGGGAGTTGTGTGTGTGGTGTTGGTTGTTGTGTTGGCAAGAAACATGACAAAACATTTTACACAAGTAAGAAAACATTTGTTAACTTGTGGTATAAACTTCATTTATTATCAAATGTTCTCGTAGCTCATTTTGGACGCAAACAAATAAGCAAGAAACAGGTCAGCGCGAAGGCGTATTAAAAACCTACTTCTTTTGGAGGAACCTAACTTCACCCGCCTTAAACTTCTCTTTAGTTAGTCTAACAAGGTGACCGAACTTCCAATTGACTAATGATCTCTTGGATGTTAAGAAACCCCTTTGTGTTAACTATCATGTTTATATAGTTGCTCCATTATGGTGGGATTACAAATTGATCAAACCCTATATTGTACTCCTACTAGCGTCCGAAGACATAAGTAATTCCAATAATTCCCTCATATGCCGAAGCATGTAGTGGGACGGGATAAGATTAAAGATCAATTCAACCCCATACTGCGCACATAAAAACTAAAATTATACAAGAAAAATCAAATTTCATAGTTTAATGTCCGTATTAAATTTGTCCAAAAACCCCTGTTTTTCGCAAATAACACATAACTGGTCACAAGGAGTATAATTACGTGTGTAATATTAGACATGTTCATTCCAAGTTTCTCTATAAGTATAAGTCCGTTTTATTTAGAGTTTCACAAAATCCTTTGCAAATATTAAGAATCATATGGTATATCACATATAAGCAATTAAAACAGACAGAAAATTGGAGTAAAAATGAAGACAAACTCTTATGAAGAAAGCAGTAATCATATAATGCCTCGAGCTCTTAAAAGAGTCTTCCCCAATTGAAGAACCATAAGACTCTCACTAGGTTTTCTGCTAAAGTACCTAGATCACCACATCCATCATATAACATGATTGCGTGAGTCTTATAGCCGAGATAAATCAAGAATAGAGAACATGGCAGCTTAATTAACCTTAAATTTTAATCTATTATTTTTTTATCATGTTAATCACTAATGTTGATTCTAGGTGTTTATTCATAATTTATGGCAAGTATTGCATATAATTGCAATAATTTTTAAATAAAACAATAAATAAACAATATTTCATGCATCCCAAGCGTGTTTAATTATGTGTGTAACCCATAATACACCAAACGAGTTGGCTCATGATGCCACTGTTGGGATTTGATAACTAGTTAACCATTAACAACCACGAGTACGCAGCGGATATGGATCAAGTTTGGTTCATATAGTTAACACACAATAAATAAACGGGAAAAGGGAAAAACAAAGAACATACCTTTGAAGTCAATAGCAAAAGTATCAAATGAGATCTAGAAATGCTTTTGAAACAAGTGACTAAATTGTCACCTCTACGAGTGCTCACACAAACACGTCCAACGAATGCGCCCGGATGCTAGTCCAACTTCACATGTATCCCAAACAACTAGTGTATACCAATAGGATCTGATTTAAGTGCCAAATACCTCTCAATATATTTGTACCGAAAATTAGAATATTTGCCTAAGGTTTCACCGAATTCGGTCCAACCGAATTTGGTTCCTGATCAACCGAAAATGACAGAAAACACACCCTAGGCGTTTCTACTTGTTGTCAACCTATGAGAACTTGTAAACCAACATATCAAAGCTGTTGTAGAAACTATGGGATCGAATCACAATAGCAAGTACCCTTTAAGGGTTACCGAAAATCAACAGTTTCAATAAAGAGTGACCCGAAAATCCCAAAACCCTAATTAAGGTTTGATAAATTCGGCTCTAATTGAAAGGAGGGATATATCAATGACTTGTGAGAGTGTGTGTGATGTATATCTCTAATTAATGAGGTGGGGTGAGGTCTTTTTATAGCCTCCAAGCCCTAATTGTGATAAGAATAAAACCCTTGAGTTTAATCCTTATCACAACACTTTCATGCCTTATCACAAACACCCTTCTCCTTATCACTTAGGTCCAACGAACCTAGACATCTCCTAGAACCTTCCTAATGGCCGGTTAGCACATAAGGACACCACAAAGTTCTTGTCTAGTCGATATTTGTTCCCAAACGATTTTACTTAAAACCTTAACAATGAAGATAAACGTATTCTATTGCTGTTTTAATAAGTGTGTGCCCCCAATAGGCTCACACATTTCTAGTCGTATATGTGCGTATCCAACTACCATAATCCAACACTTTTGACGTATTTAATTTTTAAAATCGTGTGCGCGCGGGCTAAACTCATAAAAACGAATAACATGAGTCGATATTAAAAGCGGATAGTAAAAAGTGATCCAAATATCATGTATTAATCTTATAAATATAAATATCATGAGTTGTTCGTATATGTACAATCACGTGTATTCATTTACATATAACCGTAACTCGTGCTTTCATTTTGATATTTATAGTTTTAGTTCATATACATTAAATTAACGAGGATTTTCACCACGCGTTTTCGTTTAACGCTTGTAGCCGATATATTGCATGTGCTGGAAGAGTATTTTTTTTCCTAAATAAGACCGAACCCCCTGCAATGCTAGCTATAACTACTACCAACATATAAAAAAATTGAAAAAACAAAACACATTCCACCAATCCATTACAACACACAAACGAAAAAAAAGAAGACAGTAACACCATACAACAATGAATCAGATGGCATCTGGAAATCTGTGTCCAATTCTTGAAACACGAAACCTTAAAACGCTCACCTACACCCGCTTTAGATAAGATATCTAGCACCTACATGCTTTTCCGAGAATTTTTAGAGTCTTAAGAAATAAGGACTATATTGTTTATATATAAAAGACAATACCAAGGATTACAACAAAACATAAAATACAAAAGCAGCTGCACCCACCATCAGAATCAACTGGATGGTTTCAAGTACAACGATGAACTAATCTTGTTGCTTAATCCGATGGCAATGGGAGAGGTTCTAATAAGAGATCCAAATCTGAATGTAGTCACACATCTAGAATAATTGTTTAAAGTACTTAATTACAAGTGACCTCCATAGCTGGATCTTGTTTGAGAATGTCGTCGCCAAGGAAGTTCACCAACTATATAAAAAAAGCCTTCTCACCATCGTGGTGACTCCTTTTATCTGATAGGAGAAGTTCTAATAAGATATCAAAATCTAAATGCAATGTACGAGGACCAAGAACTCCACCGCCAACATCATCAAAGCTCTTCACATTATCGTGGAAGCACGCTTGTCGAGCAAGCAACACCCCTGCAATTATAGATTAAATCAAAGTTAGCCCAGCTAAATACATATATCTTAATTTTGTCTGAATAAATCGAGAATCTATTACTCACCGAGTGAAGTTACGACGTAGATCGACCAACGCTCCACCGAAGCGATCATACTTTTCAGGGCTCGCATTTTCGCGTTCCCTAAAAAAGTAAAAGTTGTTAAAGATCAAATATTGCAATGAATTTGGCAGAACAATATGGATTTAGGATGGAATCGATAACTTGTAAACCATACATGTTTGAGGTAACATCCGGGTCTATTCCGTGGTAGAGCAACGACGCTAAACAAATTCTTCTTTCTAGCATAAGTAGTCTATTCATTGGCCATACGTCTATTATTTATAAAATCGGTTATTAACGCTTAACGCAATCTATCATAAAATAGATCAAAAACAACCAAACAAAACATATAAATCTTCACATAAATTCACAACAAAGAAAATACACCTAAGCATTTCTAGAAAAGCATGTACAAAAATCAAACGAACTACCAAGAATGCATAATCAAACACATGGGTGATTAATGTTCAGTATGCAACACACAAAGAAATACGCAATGCATATGGTGCTAGACCATAGTACGAAATTTGATCCGAAGATTCTACGTACACCCTATTCTAAAGGATGTGTATTCATTTAATCTGAATACATAACTTTATGTGATAAAAAGGTGAAAGAACCATGACATGCAGACATAACACATCTTACAACGTGTAACAAACCAATTACTAATTAGAACCACAACTCTTACCAATTATACTTATGATTATAGATTAGACACAACTTATATAGAGCTTATATTGTAGGAACTAAGAAAATCATTTCACTTCCATAATGAACACAAGAAAAATAAGATGAGAAAAATGATAAGAAAATTTAAAGAGAGGTTAGAGAGAGGAAGTAGAGAGAAAAAAAAGATGGTTGAATTCTTGCAAAGTGTAAAGATACAAATGAGAACCAATACCCTCTCTACACTTAGAGAGGGGTATTTATACCACTTAATGGGCCGGCCTTGTAAGGCTTGTTGGGCCATGGTTTAATGTCTTGGGTTGGGCCGGTCTCGGGATTACAATGGACCTTAGTCCAGAACTAGTACAAGATTAGATTACGTTCACGAGCCCGTTTACCCTTCTAGCCTATTACAACATAGATGAGATAAAGACCAAGATTAATAATATAATTTGAGGCTAACAATCTCCCCTAAGCTTGGTTTCAGAGAGATTCCAAGCTTTCATGTTAGACCCATTATCATGAGGCCAACAATCTTCCTCGAAGCGAGGCTTCCTGCAGATTCTGAGCTTCCATGTTCACAGACATATTTGAGGCTAATAATCTCCCCTAATGTGTGGTCTTCGAATTCCTAAGGTGAGATCTTGAATCTTGCTTCCTTAGACTTGTTGAGATTGCTTTGTCGAGATGAGTTCCTTGATCTTTGGCCTTTATATGTTTGTAGGCACTTGTCCAGTCATGCTTTTGTGATCTTTTTTGATCTTTACCTTTGTCATTGTCTTCGAACTTCGCTCTAAACCGTCCGAGATCTTTAAATCTTTATCCTTGTTTGTCTTGAATTCGCTTTGCCATCTGTGATCTTGTGTCTTGACCAACATGCTCATACTTTGCATCAATCTATCCCGAAGCTTAGTTTCTAAGGAGTTATCTTTAATAACAGAAGTTTGGAAAGTCTTTGTCACTTTAATTTCTTGAGTTTTCCTTGATTCTTTAATCTTGATGCTTATAGTATGTCTTAGTAGTTTTGAGCATAGCATGTTGTGGAATGAATCGACTCACTGGAATGGAATCCCGCCCCCACCGTAAACCTAGCAAGTTACGTTAAGTGATAATAAACAGATATGGGCTGAGAGAGGTCTTTGTCACTTCGACGAATAAAGGTTTCAATACCAACGCTTGTCCCTAGTATAAACAGTATAAAAACTAATACTCACTGCCTGTGATCCAGTAGAATTCATATGAATCTTCTTGACAGGGTTTCGCAGCTGCACTAGCCGTTCTCGTTACCAGAGCGTCTCAAAGCAGACAACATGGTAAGAGTGAATCAGATAGTTACTATCTTTCTGATTAAACCGTCAATTCATTTTACTGGAACAAGTTTGATTCACATAGAATCGCACCATCATTTCTTTCCAGTTGACACAAGTTTGATTCATATAGAATCGCGCAAGTCACCTACCAAGAGCTTGTTTGAATATTGCCCAAGCAGGAATTCCCATCTTTAACGTGAATAATTAAGTATCACTCGGATGTTCTGGCAAAATTACAAGGATAATACGTAGGACTCTTGTTAACAGCATGTGGACATGATGAAGTTCACCAGTGTATTATAATGGAATGTGTCCTAATGAGATTTATTTATTGATCTCTTGGCTCTAGACTCAATTAAGGTCGTTTTGGTGTTAGTACTTAGAAGGCTTGGAGCAGACTACCACCTATTCAATATCAATTAACTCGGCATGAGAAAGTCAATAGAAGTCGTGTGTATCTCCATGAAAAATGAGACAAGTTTCTGTTGAGAGAACGGAAAGGGTTGTGCATTGCATCACTGGGTCCATGATATCATTCTTCAATATCAGAATTCATCTTTGTAAAAACCGTTAGATTATGTATTGACCCGCGGTTTCCTGCCTAGTTGTGTGATGGCTTCTTATTTTCAGCGCCTTTACCTACATTTCTTTTTCATTTCTTTAACCCTTACACCCCTTCAATGCGTTAACCAAGACGACATTACTAACACCTTGTTGTGATTGTTCTAGTGTTAGCTCAATCTTAGTCGGCATTATTCCCTTATACTCATTCATCTCTAATCATACCTAAGGACTGCTATTTCTAACTATGAATTGTCCTTGGGTAGATCCCTCCGGTTCTGGTTGGATCATAGGACTAATACCTAACCTAACCACCTTATGACTTTAGAATCGTCGTGAATTAAGATGTTGTTGGGTATGAGATCGTAACCATAAAACCTTTTCCGAAGTGTATGAAGCACTATGAGTCGTTTAGATCACTTATTATTTTCAAGATCACATTTTAATTATATTTCTCCCCGTATTTTAAATACTAATTCACTTAGTTTTTGAAATATTTTATGAGTAAAATTTGTCATGAAAGTGGAGAAAACATATTAGCATGAATTATATGGAACATTAACTTGCTCCCCTCAATTTTACATATGTTTGACACCAAAAAAATGATACCAAGTTGTAAAATGAATATAAAATTGAGGGTTAGCATTGTTGAGCACACAATTTTGAGAGATTATGAATTATCATTGAGGAATTTTTGAAAAATTATGCTCAACCACTAAATCATCTTATAACATACAATCTATTGAGTAGTCATTATTATTACTAAGTTGTTATTATGATGTATCCAAAATGTTTTGAATACATAAAATTGTCATGTTATGATGTATCTAAAATCATTAAAACCTTGTTTTTCGAAAAACTCCCCCTCAACCATTGACTCATTTTGAAAATGACACCAAATGTAGAAGAATTGTCTTTTAAAACTTTATGAGGGAAGGAGTGTTGAACACATAATTGTGAAAGATTTTGAATTGTCATTGAAGAAATACTTGAAAATTATGTTCAACATTTTGAAAAACAACATGTAGAAGACTTATCTTCTAACGCTAAGGATAAGTGCACTTATGCGTACACTCTCCTTTGTCGTTCGGGTCTGAGTTACAATCTAAGAGCAATTACAAGTCATAAAGAAAAATAGAAATGACATGTTTTGAAAGCATTTAAAACACTTGCCCAAACTTCATTTACACGCTGTCGATGTCAATCAACATTTCTAGGTACGCAAATGTTATCGATTCCAAGAGACATGCCGAGAAGATTCTTTTTTGGAATTTTTTTGATTTTTTTGATTTTGTATTTTCTTTTTGAAATTTTATATTTTTGTATTTGGTTTTATAGGTTTTATATTTTTGTATTTTGCTTTTCTAAAAAATATTTACAAGTCGATGTTTGAAAAATATATCAAGCAGATTCATTTGTCAGAACCTCTAGTTCTGCTGGAGGCAAACATCTCATACCAATTCGTCTGACAAGATACTGAAACCTATCTTTGGGTAAGGCTTTAATAAACATATCAACTAATTGGTATTCAATTCTGACAAAGTACAATTCAGTTATACCATTTTCAACCTGTTCCTTGATGAAATGATATCAAGTATAGATGTGCTTGGTACGGGAGTGCTGCACGGGGTTGCATGAGATTACTATGGCTAACTGAGTGTCGCAATACAACGGTATTTTGTTGTAGTTGAAGCCATAATCCTTAAGCTGTGTTCTCATCCAAATTACTTAAGCGCAACTTGCAGATAACACCACGTACTTGGCCTTTGCTGAAGACATTGCAGTGCAGACCTGCTTCTTTGACATCCAGCTGACTGACTTATCACCTAGGAACTGTATTCCTCTAAAAGTGCTTTTGTGAGTATCAATACATTTGGCATGGTCGGAATTTGAAAAAGCTGTTAGTTCAAAGCCAGAATCCTTCGAGTACCAAAGACCTATGTTAATGGTACCCCTCAAGTATTGAAAGATCCTTTTAGCCTCTTTGAGGTGTTTTTCAGTCGGTCTTGCTTGATATCTTGCACAATAACATACTTCTTGCACTATATCTGGTCCACTAGATGTCA